>VDFB02220259.1:0-11063 GCA_007258455.2 Sequoia sempervirens
GCTAGATCAATCAAAAGGGTACTAGATGATCACGAAAAACAATTGGGCCAGAAAACGAACAAGGAGAAATCATGTATATATTTTTTCAATACAAGGCTATCACTACAATTGTCTATTACTAGGATACTGGGCTTTCAAGGGGGGAAATTGCAAGGAAAATTCTTAGGGGTGAATATTTTTTATGGCACGTGCAAAGAAAAGCATTGGAATAAAGTGGTTGGAAAATGAAAAAACAAGGCAATGGTGTGGAAGAATAGCTGGCTCACTTTGGCTGGAAGAAAAACAATGAATAAGGTGGTTTTTTCCACAATCCCATATATATATTATGTCATGTTTTGAAGTGCCCGTGAAGGTTGAGGAAGACATGGAAATATTTTTGAAGAAGTTCCTATGGGAAGGCTCCAAAAATGAAAATAAAATACCGCTCATAGGTTGGGATACAACATATAAAGCAAAAGGGGATAATGGGGAGCCTTTTATAATTTTAACAATTGCCATAAAATTTTGGAAGAGATGTTTGAGCTAGATTAGTATTATGATAGGCTACAGAAGGTTCACAGAACCAAGGCGGTGGAGTATGTTTGTAAAGATTAAGGTCTGATTGGCGGTCAATACAAATGGAAAGAAATGGATTTCATGTCATTACCACAAGAAGTTAAAGAGGTTGTGGTGCGGGAACTTTCTAACAGGTCAATTAATTTGCACAATTAGGAAGACACAATTATTTGGAGTGGGGATCTGAGGAATACTCAACCAAACTTGGATACCGTATAAAAATTTCACTTAGTGAAGAGAAGTCATGGATGGCTACTCTCTGTTGGCAAAGGGAAGTGTTGTTAAAGGATGGTGCTTTCCTTTGGGTGGACCTTCACCAGCGGTGTCTTACATGACAAAGATTGAAAAGAATTGGGATTACAGGCATGTCACAATGCGCATTATGTGAACATGAGGAGGAAAGTGTGGATCATATATTTCTTAATTTTCCCATGGCTGCCTCATGTTGGGATTGGCTACTGGTGGCCTTTTGACTCTAGGGATCGCCACAGGTGAAGCTTTGGGAGTTTATGAATATCTGGCCGATTGCAAATAAGAGTGGATATTGGCATGGAATCTGGATATTGGCACCATCATTGGTCGTATGGCATTTTTGGAAAGAGAGGAATACATGCATCTTCAAAGAAGAATTTCTTAGCAGCGATCTTCTTATAGCAAAGATTCAGGGTACCATCATTGAGACAACAAACAATAGAAATATTTTTGGTGCCAAGGGTAGGTTCACAAGATGGGACGAGGGAATCTAGAAGGTGTGGCCTAATCTCAAAACACCTAAGCCCTCGGCCCCGGGATCGGGTAAGGTTGATAGGAAGGTAGTGTGTTGGCTGCAACCGGTGAGATTAAAATGGAAATTAAACTTCGCCGAGGCTGCCAAACGTAACCCTGGGTGGGTTGGTGTTGGATGCATAATCAAAGACAAGTGTGGTCAGTGTGTGTGGGCAGTGTCAAACTGTTTGGTCTATTTATATTAATATATATTATGGGTTATGTATATTATAGTCTGTTGTATTTTAACCATCTATTTTGTTATTTTAATTGAATCATTTATTTAATTTTCCAATTTATATTGTATATATAATCTCATCTTTTTTCTTTCTTTTTTGGTTAATTATTATTGTTTCAAGTTTTAGTATATCTTCCTTCATTTCTTTTAATAATTTTAGTAATTGTTCCTCAATCATTTTTTATATAATTCATCTTTATAATTCTCTTAGATAATTTATTCACTATTTGAGCCATTTAACCTTTAACCTTTTTTTGATCCATTTATTTGTATTATGTCATATTATTATATTATTCATTCTTCTATTATGTCTTCATTTTTTTTCTTCATAATCCTCTTCCTATGACAAATCATTGCTTAGGTTTAGGGTAAGGTCATTAGTGTTATTTATTCACTGTTTGTGACATTTAACTTTAACCTTTGTTATCCATTTATTTGTGTTATATCATATTACTATATTATTCATTCTTCTATTATGTCTTCATCATTTTTTCACCTATTTTCAGTTTTACTTCAATTTCCAATCTCCTCCCTCCCTACCCTCTACCACCACTAAACTCTTCTTAAGGTCATTTCTACGATCATATTCTTCATTATCCTCTTCCTACCATTTAGTGTGGTTCAAAACGTCAATTCAAAATAGCATGCATAGTTTAATGTAGAAGGTTTTACTCTATCATTCACAAGCTTTGAAAAAATCATACCATCTATAATCATCAATTCGTTAATATTTAACAATTGTTGTTTTGAATGAAGAGATATAGTTGCACTTGTGTCTACTACAAATCAAATCGGATAATTTAATATATATATATATATATATATATATATATATTAGTTTTAATATATATATATATATTAAATTGAAAATAAACAACTTGTAATAAATAACCATTTTAATCTATAACAATTTCATGAGAAGAAACATTGACAACATGTAATATATAACTTTTAATGATTTTAAGTTATATCATATTTATTTTATTTATTTAATATATAATAATTTGTAATATAACATTTATTAAATATATTATTTATTAGAAATTTAGTGATAAAAATTCATCTTAATAATAAGAGAAGAAACATTGACAACATGTAATATATAACTTTTAATGATTTTAAGTTATATCATATTTATTTTATTTATTTAATATATAATAATTTGTAATATAACATTTATTAAATATATTATTTATTTAAAATTTAGTGATAAAAATTGGGTTTTTAGGTATGGATAGTGTTATGATCATAGATAGGGTTAGAGATAGGTCTAGGACTAAGATAATGGTTTCAAATTTATTGTTAGGGTTAGAGTTAGGGAAAGGGTTAGGGTTAGGGTTAGGAATAGAATTAGAGTTAGGGTATGAGTTAGGGTTAGGGTTAGGTGATTAAAATAACTAATTAACAAAGCTAAAACACTATAATTAACAAAAATTGCATTTAATTTTATTCACATTAATAAAACTTACATTTAATTTTTATCAAATCTAAAAAACAACAATTACAATACTATTTAATTTATTATGTGGTGTTTAAATTGAATATCTTATGATATTAACACAATAAAATAATATAGAAATAAATCTTCTTTTAGTAATAAATAATAACAATAAAAATCATACACAAATTATTTTATATAATTTTAATCTTTTAATGATTTGGGAAACAATATACAAAACAAATTAACCACAAAATAAATTAGACATTAAAAAAAACAAAATACGCATTAAAATAATAATTATTACAAAAATTCCACAAAATTTGAAGATGTAAAATACATCTACTCTCAATTTTTTTTAAATCCTCACTCAATGAAACAACATACAATACAAATTAACAACAAAATAAATTAGACATTAAAATGATATGAAAATAAATATTAAAATAATAATTATTACAAAATCTCAAAATCAAAGTTAACTATTAAAATAAAATAATTATTACAAAAATTCCACAAATTTTGAAGATGTAAAATACATCTACTCTCAAATTTATTGAGAAATCTTAGAATTCTTCTTCAATGCCCTTGTCCTTGTCCTTTGGAATCTTTTTGATTTGGCTATTCCATAATTTCGAACGAATACTTCACTATAATCCATAATCACTCTATTTGTAGGTAATGTTTGTGTGACATGTGCAATGACATGGTCATCCACAATGTCAATAAATGACCGACCATAAAACTTTGAGTTGTATGTACAACAAAGCACAAGGTGTGGGTAACAATGAGGCCAGTAAAGTAGGATTAAATTAACTAACTCCATTTGATTGTCACTCTCAAACACCTTACAATACCATTCCCATGCTTCTATTTCAATATTAATCTTCCCATTAATATAGCTATCTTTCTCAAATTGAACCCCCCATCCATACCAAAATGATTTATCATACACAAAACTCAAAAGTGTTAACTCTTGACATAATATATTTGATTTTATGAATCCTTGCAACTCTTCATTTTGATTGGTTGAAATAGATAACATTCTGCATCCAAAAAAATTACAATTTTTTTATTATTATAAATTCTACATAATTCAATTTGAATTGAAAAAATCAAATATTTTTATTATTATAAATTCTACATAATTCAACTTGAATTGAAAAAATCAAATATAAATTCATTTATAGTGCAACTTGAATTGAAAAAATCAAATATAAATTCTCTTACCTTTTTCGCATAACTTTAGTGATAAAAGCCATAATTTCGTTTATTTCTTCCTTCTATTGGTTCGTTGTTCAATAGTGCAATCTTGACTGCACAATTCATCATAGTGGCCACATAGGTAATATTAGTTGATGTTAATAAATTTAAATAATTTCATCACTATGATAACTTAAGATAATTTTAATTATTATAAAAAAAATAAAATTGACTCACTGTGATGATTATTTTCAAAAGTAATTAAGATTGTCTATTTTTCCTAATGACACTATAATGCTTATGAAATAGAAAAACAAATCTAACTTTGTAAGACCAAGACACGTGAAATTGTAAAATTAAGCAATTCTTGAATAGATCCATGAGAGAGTAAAGTGCAAATAATCTGAATATCTCCTCTTTTCATGACTAATTACTAAGGCAGTAGCTCCTCTCCTTCATTAACGAGAAATAACTGCATGTTTATACAACGTGCCATGTCAGACAACTAAATAAAGTAGGGATTTCTCTTACTTTTGCTCTGTTTCATCATGGATCATAAAGATCCGAAATTTGATGACAAAAACACAAACACGATCAAAATCAGAAATAAAAATTGATTCATGATTGTAGATTATGAAAACTTGATATCTTTAAATGGACACCTGTAAATCCTATCATGCAATGAACCATACAAAAACAGATACAGATTGTAGGGATTCAAGCTGGCCTACCTCGCTGCTATTGGATACTGGACTGTGCAGTGCAAATTTTCCAACACTAACTTCTTTCAGCTCATACAATTCTCAGCATAAACCCCGCAAAGTTACTTTAAAACCCTGAGAAATAGTGCACCGACAAATGCTCCGCCTCCACACCATACAAACTATATATCAAGGCTGATTAGTTTGGCTGTAATTTACTATTACGGGAAACTTGTTTTTCCGATGAATTTCACCCAAATATCGAGAAAGATGGAAAGCTGGAAAGACGACTTGGAAAGTAAAAGCAGAGTAAAAAAGAAAAAATTAGAAGAGAAAGGGAAAAACAAACAAGAGCCCAAATTAGGGTTTTTTTAAGACGCCGTGTATTTTATTTGGGCTGCCCAAATTAAATGTAAGATTTACAGTGAGGTGACCGATCTGGATTTCGCATGCGGCAACTGTGATAGGTGTTTGGAAACCACATGATTTAATCGATTCCCGTAAAACTTTAATGTGGGTTGTTAGAGCGTTGGAAATCGGATCCATTTCTTTACTTCTGGCGTTGTAAGACGGGGACTAAATTTCAATCGGGAAAAGTTGATGCACTGCGCTTTCACCGGTGGGTACAATTGGCTAAAACACGGATTTGGCCGTGCTCAAATATTTTTAATATTAAAGATTTTATAATTTTTAAATAGAGGTTTTTTCAGAGGTTAATAGCCTAGTAATTTTTATTTGTTTTATTGATTGTTGGTATGAATATAAATTAAAATTGTCTAAATAATTGATTTCTCAAATATTCTTAAAATTGTCTAAATAATTGATTTCTCAAATATTCTTATGTACATTTTAAAAGGTGGGAAAAAATAACAGTTTAGGTGTTGCATCAGTCTATTTTAATATTTTCATGCTTGTAGATTTCTTATTTTTCATGTTGTAAGAAAACACTACATACAATTGATTTTAAATTTTCTTAAATGTTTTAGATTAGAACATTTTAACTTTTTGTCCATCTATACCCACCTAGAAAACCAAATGTTTAACTTTTTTCCATCTCTGCACTCACGTCGAGAAAGTCAGTCATTTTAATACTTTGTGTACGGAGTTTTTCCATCTCTACACTCATGTCTAGAAAGTCAATTTTAATCTCAATCTTTTGTGTATGAAGAAACAACTACTCAATTTTAATTCTTTGTGTACGGAGCTTTTCCATCTCTACACTCACGTTGAGAAAGTCCATTTTAATCCAAATCTTTTGTGCACGGAGAAACAGTTACTCAAATAATTGTTAGATTAGAATATTTTAACCTTTTTTCCATCTCTACACTCATGTGCAAAAAGACCATTTTAGTCCTTTGTGTACGAAACTTTTCCACCTCTACCCTCATGTGCAAAAGGTCCATTTTAGTCCTTTGTGCGTGGAATTTTCCCATCTCTACACTCATATCCAAAATGTCGATTTTAGTCCTTTGTGTACGGAGTTTTCCATCTCTACACTCGCGTCGAGAAAGTGATTTTAATCCTAATCTTTTGTGTATGGAGAAACAATTACTCCAATAATTGCTATTTTTTTTATTAGCATATTTCAACTGTTTTTTCATCTACACTCACCTCCAGAAACCCAATTCTATTCTTGTGTACCGAGAAACAATTACTCGTATAATTGTTATTTTGTTGATTATAACATTTTATTATTTTTGAATGATTGTTATGTCAATTTAGAATTAAGTCTATTTTGATTCATAAAATTGCTTATATGTTTGTCCTGTTCACAAGTATTTAATTATTTGATTATTGTTGTAGCTGAAACTCCTACTTTTAAATAAAAAGAACATAATATTTGTATTAAAAGAATTTGTTTAACTTTTATCATTTTAATTTTTTATGAACATTTTAATATCAAAATAAATTACATTAAAATACCAGCACCCGCTCTACCCATCAAACTAGCAAACCATCGTCCCCTAGGATTAATTTGATCGTACTTTAAGTCTTACCGGAAACTTGTTTGAAGCGGTTTCATCTTCCGATGAAGTTGCCTCCAAATATCGAGGAAAGTGGGAGCATGGACGGAGGACTCGGATTCCCAAAGTAAATGCACTTACGAAAGCTATTTCTCCATGTTAGGTATATTAGGGTTTTTCTAGGGCACAGATTAAATATAAAATATACGGTGACCGTTTGTTTTGACGGTAAACATTGAGCGGTGCAGTTGTGATATTGGAACTAAAAACCGGTACAGTGAAGTGACAAATGATTGTTAGTAACAGAAAAACAGCCTATATTTTAACAAGAGATTAGGTATTCAATAATTTGCTCTCTCTGGTTTATATTCTTAACAATGGCGACGTTAGCAAGGACGACAATGGCGATCGATCTACGTTTTGTACTAGGCATTCTCGGTTGTGAACTGCCCTTTTTTTTCCTTTCATATGAAATAACAAATTAATGAAGTTCCCTCTAATCAAGTGCATTTTCTCTGTTTGGTTATTTCAGGAAATGTTTTTGGAATCGTGCTATTTGTAGCCCCTTCGTAGGCCTCTTTCTTATTTTTTGATTTCTTGGCTGCAATGGTTAGCTGGATCTTTGTTTGGAGATGTTTTATTTAGTGGGTTTTTTTCTGGAACATTTCTTGGCAATGGTTAGCTGGTTCTTTAGGTGGTCTGTGCAGGATTACATAGATCTCTGTGGTGAGGACGGGATCGATCTACGCTATATGGAATACTCGGGTATTCCATATGTGACAGCTCTGTTCAACTGTCTTGTTTACACATTCTATGGCCTTCCATTAGTCACCTCTGGCAACCTTTTGGTCTCGTCTGTTAATGGATGCGGCGTCGTTCTGGAGACTCTTTATGTCAGCTGTCTGTATTTGGCCTATGCTCCTTCAGAATGTGGGGTAAGATACGAATCATTTAAATAGGTCAAAGCTTAAAGTATTGTTTAATTTAAAATATTTTTTGTACGCTTAAAAGATCAGAACGATAGAACTTGTTTGTGTTTTGTTTGGATATGACAGGTGAAAACTTTGAATCTGTTCATTGGAGTTCTGGCTTCATTTGCCGCAATTGTTGCAGTGTCTGTTTGGGGTTTTCATGGTACACAACGGAAATTGTTTGTTGGGACCATCGGAGTGGCTGTCGCGGTCATCATGTACGCTGCTCCCTTCTCTATAATGGTGAGTAATAGATACAGATATTTCTACAATTTATAAAATTACTATGATGAGTTTTTTTTAATTGTAATCCAGACCTTAGCTGAACAGAAAGTAACAGAAGAACATATTCTTGGACTGAAATTTAATATATAAGCACTATTAAGATGGAATAAAGTAGAGATTTCATGTCATGAAAGCCAATCAGTCGGTGATCTTGTTGGCTTGCAAAAGGCGGTCCACGGATCGAACCTGGACAATGTCTTTCGGCTCAACCCTATGATTGCCTTTTGGACCATTCAACTTAGCTTAAAATGAAGTCTTCTGTTGGGAATGGGAATGGAATAATTATTATTATACCTGCAAACTTATTCCATAAACCTCACAAAAACATATCCAAAAGACTCTGCAATAAATCTTACAAACAATATAGTTTCAAGAATGTCCAGAAATTTACTTAATGAGCAGTAACTAATTATGACGTGCAACAAAATCCTCTTAATATCTAAAAAAAAATTTCTATCGTACAACAAAATCCTCTTAATATATATATATTCTAAAAAATCTTTCTATGGTTTTAACTGTTTATGATTTTATTTTCAGATCATAATGATGTCCAAAACATTTAGATCGTCTATGTGCTTCTTTTTATATCACAGAAATTGGTAGTCCAGACAGGAAGCGTGGAGTATATGCCCTTCTCCCTTTCACTCTGGTTTTTCTATGGCATTTTGCACTGAGACATATATGTGGTGGTAAACCTTTTCATATTGAATTTTTAAAAAAAAAAAAAAAAAATGATTTTCTAAAAACGTTTCAATCAATTTTTCGGATCATAATTTATGATCTATCATCAGAATATACTGAATTAGACAATCAAATTCAAAACTTTCAAGAAAGAACAATAATATGAGGATATGAGTAAAATTAGTTTTAACAATTTAATAAGCAGTTGAGGCATTGGTGTATCTAGGCTAAACACACTTCAATGAGGTGCAATGGTTACGCCGATAGCAGGATATACTATGGCAATATATTGAAGGGCAAGGGAAAAAAGCACAAGAAAATGTTAATTGATTTTCTTAAGACTAACTATTTATATAGCAAAAGTCAATTGATGATGGGATGCGAGAAGATTTGAATATGAACAAATGGAACTTTATTTAAATCGGTATGTTATGCTAAATGGTTTCAGAACATAATATTTTTTGTACAATGGAAGAAGACCTGTAACTTAAAAGGTCAATTGGATTAAGTAAAATTGTTGCTGGTTAATGATATACCTTGTAGCCGAATGTAACATAATGGAAAATTGCATGTAGTGGGAAAATATTTTTATAATACAAAAACTATTTTATGACACATGAAATATGGAATTGTTTCTTGTTGACTTTTTTGTCCTGTTGTCCACAACAAACTTACCTAAATAAAACATGTATGTTCAAGTTTCACGATCCTAGTTGCTAACAAATTTATTTGGTTGGCAAGAACTTTATATCTTCATTTTGTCTTTATAATTGAGATGGTTTAACATTGTCAAAGTGAGGTTTGAATTTGTAGACTATCTTAGATAAGCTCATGCCTATTTCTATGTGTTTTATTTTGCCTATCTATGTTGGGTTTAGAAAATAGAATAAGCATTCTAATACCCTCACTATTTACTCAACTACATGTGTTGTCTTATTGGGTAGCACATCATTTACCTTACACCATCTTTCCATAAGCCATATAGAGTAATTTTAAATAGCCAACTATAATCTATACAACAACCTCTTTCAAATCGTTTTGTACACCAACCTATGCATATATGGCTACACTCTGTATCTAAGATATTGAGAATGGTAGTTTATACAACACTTGGTGCCTTCCCCTATCATGTAAGTTTGCTCTAATCATAACAATGTATCGGTCATGTTATTCTTGCACTATTGGAGTGTTGGATCAATGTTAATGTTAGTGTGATCACTCAAATGATATGTTATATTTAAATTTGAACTAAAATTCACATAAAGCCTATGTAGACTTTAAGTATTGGTATAGGTCCTTGAGTTCATACACCATATCAATATGTTGGCATGCTTTCCTCTCATGGTTAGACATAATACTTTATCATTTTTTTTCTTGATTAGTTGTCATGCAAGTATTTATGGAGGTAGTCCCATGCAATAGAGTCCATAGCACCAAGTACTAATTGAACAATAATCTATTGACATTTTTGAAACCATTCAATGTAGCTACCAACCCTCTAGAATGTAACATAGAATTTTATGAACAAAATGCATGATGCCATGATTCATTGGGATGCCAAGCCCAAATACTATAGTGTTGGTTATATACCTCCCTCAAATTATCTTGTGTTACTTTAAAACATATCTTTTCATCATTGATCTTCTATTGAGATGGTGGATGTTATATTTCTACAAAACCATGGGCCTAAAATTTTCATAAGATAAGAAAGAGTAATATTATAAGTCAATACCAAGATAGAAAAGTTCAAAAAATAAGGGAATGAAACTAATAGTGGTGTGGAGTTTAATATTTGATATAGAAATTGAGAAAGTGGGACCCATCACTAATTATTTAGAAAAATACAAAATGTTTAAAAAATAGTATATTTTTATTAATTATTTATGTAGAAACCAAATTCTAAGGTTCAAATCTTTATCAAAATGGATGCAATTAATGTTTCTTTTCAAGTACATGTCACCCAAGCTTAATCTTTATCACAACATATTTGGTAAGATATGGGACCCTAGTTGGGTTATTTGTACACACACAATCACAAAGATGTTCAAAGATGGGTAGACAATCAAATCCAAGTGACTAATGGCTGCATAAATACATACATAGATGAATGATATAAAAATAAAGCAAATGCATAAAAGTGTCTCCATATAAAGATACAATAAGAACTAAACTAATGTAAATAAATAAATATAAAGATAAATAAAATACAAGAAAAAAAAACCACCTTCATTTAAAATTATACGATTTAATAATATAAACATT
>VDFB02220260.1:0-41251 GCA_007258455.2 Sequoia sempervirens
GTTTAGGAGCATCAACATTCAGGTTTTTATTTCCCTGTTGCCATTTTCATGTATATGCGTCGCCTATAACAGGATCATTTTGTTGTTTTATTTTTTCAAGCTATGTCGTTTCTCTTTATTCTGTATTTATTTCCATATTGTTGCTTCTCCTTATTTAAATATTCAATATTGTATTTATTTATTAAAATATTCCTTATTATTTATTTAAATATTTCTTATTTATTTATTTATTAAATTGAAAACCTAATCCCCATCATTAGTGATACACATATTTAGAAAGTTCATTTATTTATTTATATGTGAACTTTTTTAAATTGAAAACCTAATCCCCATCATTATTTATTTAAATTTAAAAAAGTTTATTTATTTATTAAATTGAAAACCTAATCCCCATCATTATTTATTTCATTAGTGACATATACATGAACTTTTTAAAATGTGTAGCTATTTTTTTCCATATTCCAAAAGTCATTGCAATTTCTTGACAAATTAAATTGTAGAGTGAAAACTTTCACATATCCTCATCATGCTTTTGAAAATAGAATGAAAGTGCCAAGGAAAACAATAATATTTGTCATTTTATTGCCTGGGCTTGTGTCTATGTATTAGGGACATAGCTGAAACAACATTTAAGCATTAGTTTTGATAGATTGCAAAGAATATAAGACAAACAAACACAATATATTTTTAAAAGATTTTTAAGACAAACAAACAAGCTGCAACTCCTTATTTAAGACAAAGTGCAATGTAATCAGCGATATGAATATAAACAAAAAAGATCTATTTCTACAATTCATAGGTTAAAATCTCTATTTTATTTGCTCTCTATATCTCTATGCTATGGAAATGACCTTAAGTTTTTAAAAAAAAAAGGTTTTGTCTATTTTTCTACATTTTTTTACCTTTTTTTTCAAATCCGATTTTTTCCCAATTTTTTCCTGATTTTTTTACGATTTTTCAAAAAATCCTGATTTTTTGGTTTGCTGATTTTTTCCCCAAACGATTTATGCTGCTATGGTTTGGTCAACTTCACACTTGAAAAAGATTGCTGATCTGCTGATTGGACCTGGACGCCTTGATTGTGACTATTTCCAATCTTCAAATAGGGGCGTTTAACTTGAAGAATTCCCATGTCCCTCTCTCATAGTTGTACAACCTCCTATGGGCTCCCACGTGCCTCAAAAAGATGTCATTCTGCTGTGTTAGAAACCTGATTAGGTGTTTCAGGCTGCACGACTTGCAATCATGACCAATCTGCCCTTGTACGACCTGCAAATGGTCTCTATCGTGCCAGGGAAGAGTGCAAAATGATTAACTCCCACATGCTAGGTA
This sequence comes from Sequoia sempervirens, assembly GCA_007258455.2. Lineage (NCBI taxonomy): Eukaryota > Viridiplantae > Streptophyta > Pinopsida > Cupressales > Cupressaceae > Sequoia > Sequoia sempervirens. The sequence continues at coordinate 1,333 of VDFB02220260.1, forward strand.
GGGAATGTGCAACTGTTGATTTGACCTCTGTCTTATTCCTAATCTGCCGATGAAATACTGAAAATGCTGATTGAATCTACTTAATTAAATTTGTGAATGTTCAAATGATGATCTCTGTGTGAAACCGTCCAAACAAGAGACCTTGGGTGATCTTTCACACCTATAGACTCCATCCCATTTGAGGGTTTCCATTGTGATGATCCTAACTGGCTCCAACTCAACCTCTGACTTTCATTGACTTGTTTTTGTGTTTTTTTTGATTGTTTTAAGAAGAATTGTAGACAGAAGTAGAAGGTGCGCCAAGCATAAAAAGGGAAATAAACTTAAATACAAGAAATTCTGGAACAATTGCAATACTATTGAGGATCTGGAAATTCATACAAAGAGATTGTATATAAACAACATACCCGGAAACCTCCAAAATAATTAAATAAGATGGATTTGTACATGCTAGGCAAGATATGTTGGAAACTGAGAAATAGCACGCTTGGAGCTTGGATCTACTTTCTCCCACGCAAGAACTGGAGAAAATGTGCTGAGAAGGTTGGACGCCTAGGATGGAGTCCTGTTTTAGCCTCTTGCTTCACATGCCTATCCCTAGATGACACGCCTCCCAATGCAAAGTATGACCTTTGAAAGATGTAGAAGTTTCTTTATTGAAAGCTAGAAACTGGATGAAGATGGCGTACCTAATGAAGAAACCCTTTTCCTTATTTCAAACAGGTAAATATTGAACATAAAACTTTGATGTAAGCAAAGATGAACTCTTGTATGAAGCCCTCTCAGTAGCAACCATTGAACTGATATTTCACAATCTCACAATCACAGATCAATGAAGAATTGTTGCTCTAAAATGAAGAAATCTTGAAACCCTTGCCCTCAGACAAAAATCACAGAGAAGTTTTGAAGCAAAGTCAAATAATCATAACACATTGAGGTTGATTTGCTTCATTTGCCTTATAACCTCAAAAAGGCGCGACTTTCAAGAAGTAATGCCACTTTTGCATTAAAATACATTTAAAATGTATTTAATACCTTTTTCCATAGTTGGGCGCCCAAATAAATGACTTAAGTGAATTTAAATAATCACTTTAACATTTAAGTCATAAAGTACAAATATTTCAAGTGGGATTTAATATGTTATAAAGTCAAATAATAACTTTATAATATCTCAATAGACAATAAAATACCCAACCACTGAAATATTAATATCTCCCTCAATTCTTAGTGTTTTAATGTGCCATAAGAAGCTAGCGAACACTAAACTGCAAAGGCTTGCACTGAGCCTAACACTAAATTGAAGGGGTGGAAATGTCAAAACCCACCAAAATGGCCACTGACCCCCTAACAAGATCTTGTCAGCCTACAAGGGTCCAAGAAATAGGCTAACTCAACTACTCTTGAAATTGACTAGAGTGGGGACATTACATTTATCCTTTGAATAGCTTGAAACTTCATACCTACAAACATGTTGCCCAACTTTTTGTTTGTAAATGATAGCTTGTATAATCAAAATGATCTTCTTCTTTGCTCTTTACCCTTCTCCAAACCCTACACTCTAATCTTGGCATTTTTCACTTTTAAATGAAATATCAATTATTGCCTTCTCAAAATCCAACGCCTCACTTTGGCCATTAAATGATTTAATTTAATTTCATCTTTGAAATGCGTTCCCTTCACTTAAATATTCATAAAGTAACTTAAAATGTATTATTTCAATAAAGTTACTTTATTATGTTAATAATGGCCAAGTTATAAAGTACTTTATTAAAAGTAACTTTATAAGATTAAATTTTAAAGTCACTTTAATAAAAGAATATCATTAAAGTAATGTGACTTTAATAATTTAATAACTCCCAACAATAGTCTAGCAATAATCCCTAGAGAGTGTCCTGTCACAATTACCAACTGCAAGCGTGCTGCCACTGAGCTTGATATTACTTACTATAAATATCAAGTATGAATGTTCAACTCTCGAACTGCCTTTGAATGACCTACCAGCCAAATACTAGATCACTGAGCTGAATATGCTAGAATGAAACATCAAGCCTACTGAAGAGCCAAAATTTCTCCAAAAGGGTCCCCTAAACATCTCGCTAGTTTGTAGGAACCTCAATCATAGGCTAACCCTAACTCCCAAACCACTTGCTAGAAAGGGGACATTACACTTGAGTAACCTTTAACATCTTTGAAATGAGCCCAATGGTGACTTTATGATAGAATATATTCAAAATGGACTAATTTGTATAAAAAAAGTACATCCATTCAATAATTCTACATGTTCATGGAATGAAGCAATCATGAAAGAGCAAAGATTTGAAGAGAGGAGTGTACATGGGGAATATTAATGGGAGAAGTTAGTTAAGAAAAATTCCTTGTTTTCTAGAGCTTATTTTCGTTCCTTCATCATTACATCAAGAAGAATTGTTAGATTTTCGATCCACCCCTAAAGCCTTACTTATATTTATGGAGCTCAAACTTCTCTGTTGGAAGAAAATGCATTTTATTTGTTTGTAGAAGAATATGAAGTTTCCCAAGTTGCCATGAAGCAAAGTGATGGTTTAGTTGTGTCCATTGTGTAATGTCCCCTTCTCAGTCCTAATGTTTTTAGTGACTGTTGGCCTATTTCTAGAGTCTTGTAGGCTAAACGAAGGAGTTCAGGGGATTCTAGTTTCCTTGGGGATTCGTGTTAGCATTTCCAAAAGAGTATCCTAATGTTGCCAAAAAAAAGTTGTGGGTTTTTCTGGACAGTATTGCTATTTTTAGTAAGTTTCAATATGATCTAGTTTGGGCCAGTTTAGAGTTTGGACACACTATTTTAGTAGTTTTCTATTTTTAATAAGTGCTATTTTGGGAACTTGGCCTTGGCAACAGTGTAGTGTGGGGTTTCCAATTTTGGTAGTGGTTGGCAGTTTCAGTTTGGTGAGTTATGATATTTTGGCATAATATTCATTCACCATTATTAAAGTCTTCGAAAAAGTGACTTTGTGACTTGAGTTAAAAAGTTCAATTTGACCGCCCCTTGTGCCCAATGCCTAGACTTGGTAACTTAAAGTTGTTTTAAAAGAAGCGTCTTGCATTTTGTAAGGTGGACACCAAAATGGAGGGATAATGTGAAAACTAAAATAAATTAAATATTTCTTTTAGATGGGGATCCCCTTTGGAGGGAAAAGGATTTCAAATTTGTGAGCCCTAATCTCTATTTAAGCTCATCTTGGGCTCTCATTCTATTCAGGCTGATTTGAGATAACGAAGTATTGTTGAAATTATGATCGAATTGTTTGTGCTTTGAGGATGAAAACCTTCAAGGTGGCTCTAGTTTCCGAGTTGAGAGATACTCCCTAGTTGGACGCGGGCGTGGCTTCATTGCAGGAGTCACTATTGGAGTTATTGGTGAAGGTTTTCAGTTTTCTTTCAGTTATGGCTTCTTTTGATGTTTTTTAGCTATGTAATTTGGTGTGATATTTGATTTTGCAGAGTTTTGGGAGTGTTTGGAGTGGATTTTCTGAGTGTTTAGCTTGCTGGATGTACCATTTGTATACTGTAGGTGTACCATATGTAAGTTGTTGCTGAGTGAAGCATAGAAGATTTAATTCTAGATATTGGACCATCCTATATCTTAGGCTTGGGGGACCCTTTGTGTCAATTTTCAGGATTTATGATGGAGAAATGGAATTTTAGAGGCTGGTCGCCCCTTCCCTAGGCCGTACCATTGCTGGGTGGTGTATGTGTAGGTTTCAGCAGTGAGTTACTTGATGATTGCAGCTCTTGGGGTGACTCTTTGGTGGCGCCTTGGTTTCCTTATGACATTGCAAACAGTTTGGTCTCTTCCTATGGTGTTTGGATGCCTTCCTTGAGTGGCGTGAGGTTGTGTAGCTTGCTGGTTTGGTGTATCAGACTGCTGCAACTTCCATATCAGACCTGCAACTTTCATACTAGACCTTGGCAGCGGCATATCAGACCTGATATTACTTCATTTAGCTATGTTTTATGATGTATAGTTGCGAACATGTTGCAATGTTAGATTGTTTGCTCAATGGGTTGTCATATGGAGTTGATTGTTTGATGTTTCAGTCATATATTGCAGCTATATAGCAGATTTGTAATTGTAAGTATCATTTTGATTTGAGTTCACATTGTAACACTAATTTGGTAGTAGCATTCAATGAGTTTAGTTGCTATTTGTTTTTGATACTAACCCCATTGAATAAGTGGTTTCGTTGCTAACCTCATTGAATAAGTGACACCTCTATTCCTGTTGAATAAATGGATGATATCTTTCTAGTTTCATGTAACTCCTGCTGAATAAGCGGATGATTTTCTTGATTTCTTGCTGAATAAGCGGATGCTTCCTTTCATGATTTGGAGGTTTCATAGTCACCCCACTGAACAAGTGGTTTACTTCAGCAGCATTGCATTGTAAGCCTTGCCACCATATGCTTTGACCTTGCCCACATGTAAAGTGCCTTGCCAAATCTGATCCAAAAACTCTGATTTTCTGCCTTAGGTATTTTGACAAACACTTTGCTTGCAACCTTCTATCTTGCTGGTAATGGTTTTCAGTTTGTTTGTTTGTTTTGATGTTTTCTTGAGGCCAATGAAGTTTAAATGCTTTTCAAATGATGCTAGGCAACTACCAAATGATTTGAAATGAAATGCAATATGTTTTTGTATTTTTCAATGCATATAAGTGACTGAAAATGGCTTCTACAGCTACTAGGCATTAAGTCAAAACACGTTGTATGCAAACTATAAATGCTGGTATGAAAGCACAACTACTTGGCATTTTGTCAAACATTTTGCAGCCAACCTCAAACTTCTTCTATTTAATTATTGAAATGAGGTACAATGCTGGGAAGGAAATACAAATGATGCCAACTCAGATTTCCTCCTATATGAACTATCATAATATGACTACCATGCAATATTGCTGCCTTGCGACAGCGACTACTATTGAGGAAAGTGACTGAAATACAAGTATATATATGTCTGATTATGACAGCAAATCATCTCCATACATTTTCATGAATTCCAATGCAATACAATTGTAAATTAGAGAACCTGGTTTGATGTGGCAGCTGCACAAGATAATTTGATTCTCCTCATATGCTAGTTATCTTCACTCCACAAGGCTGCACCTGACCTCTATGCTGCCCCTTGACTCCATTAAATGTTTACTTGTATTTTTACTTGTCCTCCTAAGCAAAATCGCACCATATATGGGTGCGCCCAGCAATGAAGGTGACCACGTCTTGGACCCAGCTGGGTATGTAAAAATCGCACCAACAATATATTGTCAATTCGTTCCTCATACAACAAAATCGATTGACTTGACTGCAATTTCTCTTCTACCAAAATCTGCCTTTATATGCTCAAATCGAACTTCACAAATTGATGCCATCAAAATATAAATCGAACCAACAATGGAATAAGATCAATTCCCTTAAATACCAAAATCGTGCTTCTTCAAAGGACTGAAATATCTCCACAAAACTAAAAATATATTGCTCCAATCAAATTACTCAAATTTGGCCCTTGGCCACAAAATTTGCTCACAATGGAAAGACTAAAATATCTTTCCCAAACTTCCAGCTAGGATTGGTGTCTCACAATCGAAACTGGCACCTTAGAGTATTCAAACCCTTAGGCAATCTGTCAAGCATTCAAGCTCTCCAAATCTGATATGTAAATATGCAACTCAAGATATGTTGAATGCCAAGCCAAAGCTCCTTTTATACTTTTCATACCACATCACCAAGAAGCTTCTAGAAAATTATTTTGTTCCTCAAGTGACATTTATTATTTTATTTTTAAGTCACTTAAGTCACGTTAATATTAAATTAATTAAATAATAAGTCATCCCTTTTGATATTATATTTTATTGGAATAACTTAATAAATAATTAATTTAATATACCTCTAATTCGGGGACATGACACCACATCGGGATCTGGGTGATTAGAAAGTGGAAGGTAATTGATTTCAGTTGATTAAAGCTTATCACTTACACCCTTAAACAAGTAGTTGCTTTTCATTTATTGCAATGTACACCTTGCCACGTATGCTCTCACCTTGCCCACATTGGGATTTGGGTGATCAAATAGTGGAAGGTGGCTTATTTTAGTTGCTTATCATTGTTATTTTTCTAACATAACCATTGCAAAAATAAAATAAAAATTGGGGTGGATATTACACATTGAAGAAGGCATTGACTACACAATAGACAAAGATCCATTAGGAGAGTTCTTATTTGCATTTGAATAAACTATGCTAGACAGAATTGAAGAACTAGGAATTGAGCATTTGATAATACTTAGTGAATGGATGCCAATATTGGATATGCCTAAATAAGAAAATTGGTTTAGTGAAGATATTAATTGTGAAATTAATGATAAAGAATGCAATAACTTCCTCCCCTTTTAGAGACATATTCATTGAATCCAATTGCATTGATAACACTCAAAAGGCTCAAGTTGTTCAAGGCCCACCACTATTGGATGATGGAGGGCTAAGTTTGGCACTAGAGGATTATGTTTTTCTTGTACACATGCTTTTATAATGATATATTGCTTGAAGAATAATAATTGGATGGATTGTCGAATGGAAATTTGAATAATGGAAAGGAGGAAGAAGAATTGCAATCACGAGGTGTACAACTAAAACCAATTGTGGATCCGGAACATAAAGAATGGGAGGTTGAAATTTTTCTTCCACATCTTCAACCTTTTCTAGAGATGATGCTTGGGTTGAATTCAAGGTTGAATGTGCTAAAGTGATGAGAGATGAAATGTGCCAGGCCTATTTTTATTGTATTTTTGCAAGTGTTTGACAAAATAGCAATTGACTAATAATTCCTGGACATAATTGTGCCGCCATTTCTTAGTTTTAACCAGATCGCATGAGGGGAGTTGTGGAAATTTTTGTCTAAAAAGGGGGTTGTGTAGGTAATGAATGAGCACAAAATTGAAAAGATAAAAGAGCATAATATTATTCAGTTGCCATCCATTTTGGAAGCTTTTGAAGGTTGTGGATTGTCTAAAGAATTCAGGAGAATATTAAGTCATATTTTGGAGGTTTTCTGGGCAGAATTATGATTTTTGGAAATCAATTTGAATGTTGGTTGCATCTGTAACAGAATGTGAGGTATTGTTTGAGGTTGCAGGGTATTTTGGAAGGGTTTGAATCAACATTTGATACTATAAGGTAGAAGTTTCCATCAATTATCCGAGTCACAACATTTTGGTGACCCTTGAAAGGAGTCCAATTGAGGGAATAACACCAAAGCCATCCTTATTGTCTCACGTGTGACCCACAGTAGCAAGAAGGAATACCAGCAGTGTGTTGGAAGGGATCAAGGAATCTCTACAATGATTTGGCCGCCATATGCAGTTCAATGTACTATCCAAATTGCTGATTGTATTCTCTGTAATATGAGGTTAGGACCCGTTGCTGTATTTTGTATTAAATTCAGCAGTCAATAGACTGAAAATGAATGAAATGATGAATTTGATATTGTGGCAACGTTGTATTTGTTGAGTAGCTGGTTATCTTTGAAATTTTTATGTAACGGGCATTCCAATAAACCTCAAAGAAACAAACGCTTAAAGGTTAAACAAAATATAATGAGAATGTCACAGCATCCAGAAGTTAATTTTCATCAACGATTTTATAAAATATAAGAAATCCTAGATAGCATCATTACATGTTTGCTGTAAAAAATTAAACTTTCTGTATTCAGCCTGTTATCTCCATGGAGAGGACCTCACCAAAAGAGGGGTGTTGAAGAAATAACTAAATTCAGTTTAAAACAACCATAAAATTTCTTGGCAGCAGGACATCTCCAAGAAACATGACCAACTCATGCGTCTCTAACACAATGCCTGCATTAAGAATACATAAAACCTTGTGTACTCCTGTCTTACTACCAAACGGTAAATCATGATGGAGCATTAACCATACCAAAACTTTGTGTTTGAAGGAAACATGAGATTTCCAGGTACATTTTCTCCTGTGCATCAGATCTACTTGTCTTTTGCTTAAAATTGAAGCAAACTTAGATTTGTGTCTCACTAAGTGGTAGAGATCTGTTGCCACATAATTGTATATAGCTTTGCCAGTATACCATTATCAATCTCTCTAATAACAGCTTGACCCTTTGAGCTGCATTTGAGAAGACAGATCACTCTACACAGTTCATGGTACACAGATTTGCAGCTCTAAAGCTCTATTCAAATTGCACAAAGTGTACCAATGTATCAAGTGGGTTGGGATTTCACCACCTTTTACATATGAAATACACAAGAAGCTGATTTTTGTCACCTTTATAGTAATTTATTTTCTTTATTATACCATGCAATAATTCATTTATATTTTCAACTTTTTAAATATGATTTGAAAAAATAGTATGTAATTTGTCATTTCCACTGTGTTTGCTAATAGTTTATTCCCATACAGCACAGGTATACATGAGACTACTTTGATATGTTTCTTCGTCAACATGCTTTCTTTGAGTCTGAGGTACACATGATAAAATACTAGGAGCAGTGTCTATCTATACATTCCAGACGTTGGTCTATATGTGTTTCTCTAGTATCCAATATAGTAGTAAGAACCATCTGCTAAGAATGCCCTCTTGCAGTTTGTATTCTTTGGCAATTGGTTCACTTAGGTATTTAGGAAGCCATAAGGATTCAAGTTCAAATCAAAGGGATTTATCTCCTAGAGGCTGACTAGTAATGAAAACCAAAAACCATGATTATTGGCCAAGCAAAACTTGAAACTTGTTAATTCAACACTTAAAGGTTATCAAATTAGGTTAGATTGTTAAATATCTTTGTACCTGTCTTTTGTACTGATAGTTTCCCAGTTGGCCCCAATAGAGATGAGTGTTGGATAAGTTTGAGAAGAAAACACAAAAGCTGTTGGGGAGTGAAGATCATAAGGAAGAATTACTAAGTTCTGTTGAAACTATATGGAAGATAACTATGAATTTACATTCAAACAAGAAGAAATGGTGTTACTTACCTTTTGCTAGTGCGGATTAATCAGAGCCTTTTGTCTGGATTGACATGGAACATGGTAGTCTTTTTTGGGTCTATTATTTTGGAATGCAACATTTTGAGGTAATACTTGGATGTTGGGGGATGATGGAAAAGGAAATGACAAACATTGTGTTCTGATGCGTTCATTCCTTAGATAAAGAGGGTATAAATAGGCTTTCATGGGAGCATCAATCTCCCTTGTGTTTAGAAGATTTTGACATCTTTAAAGTAGGTTTACTTGAACATATTATTAACCTAGACTCAAGGCTTCAAGGAAAAGATGCTTAGTATTTGTAACTTAAAAACACAGAGAAGCTGGTAGTCATTGCATTTGTGGGGAGAAGTCCTCTTAAACGTGACACCCTAATGTAACTTATTGTTTGGTTCTTTATGATATAATATAAGATGCATGGGTTCAGAAAATGGTACATCATATTAATATACTATAAGCAAGGGGTTATTTAAAACAATGCACTTCACAAAGAAAAGGAACACTTTTAAAACCTCTAAATAGGTTGTTTATAAGGAAAATAGAAATCCCAAAACCAAAAAACTGAGATCGAAAAAATTATAGGAGTATACAGCCCAAATTACAAAAACCAATCTGAAGGTTAGAAGAGATCCACTAGTTATGTTAGAAGCGAAAGACTGGACAATTGCTAACCACTGTATAGTCCTCAGTATCTGATAATGGTATCCTATGTTAGTCCATCTTCCACCATCTAATGCAAAAATTCTTATGGAGGAGGTTGTAGAATTGGTGAATCTATTCTTCCTATAGGATCTGGACAATACGTATGGGATCAGTTCATCCCCATGCACCTTGGTAATTCTCATCATGGCCTTACAGCTAATATCTCATATGTAATTCTAAAATCATAAATTTGTTGGCTCTGGGTCATGGGGATAGCCACTGTCCTTTCAAGTGTTCCAATCTGGTTGCAGATTGATTTCTCAATAGACTTGAGCCTAGTGTGATGCTGCTAATAGTAAAACCCAAAGTTGAACATTCAGTTATGCTATAATGAAGGAGGACTAGCATGTAAGTGGTGCAGTAGAGTAATTATCATGTGTATATTTGGAAGGATATGCTCCCATTGTCTACCTGTTTGTTCTTGTCAGAATAGAGATCATAGGCACTTTGGCAATTTTGAATTCATTCTAAAATCTGAATAAATAAAATCTGGCTGAAGCTTTTCTTAAAATAAAACTTCCTATATTATCAACTCAAAAGATACCACTATTTTTTTTATTGCCAATGCTTTTAAAAGATGTTTTCCTAGTTTATATTACCTAATTACAAGCCAAGTGCTTTACAATTTTGTCCTAGCATCTGAAGAATACTGCTTATCTTTCATTACTGAGCCTTCTGTTTTACTTCATTTACAGTACCTAAATACAAACCATATGCTCTACAATGCGGTGGTCAAATCAGAACAGCAAGGTTCTTTAAAGACAGAGGAGGCACAACGAGCAGCAAAAACTTTACGTATTGACTTTGAGAAGGGTGGCATCCACCTCTGTAAAAGTGAGAACGGAATGCTATATTTTAAGTTTACCGGATATAAAAGATCTTATTTTTATCACTTGACTATAAAGCATTGGATATGCAGAGAAGCTGGAACGAGTAAATGAGCTTAACCTCACAATAACACAGCTAGGAAGGGAGTAAGTACTATACAATCTATAAATCTCAAATGTAATACATATTTTTCAAACCATTAACTGAGGTAACTGCTCAGTTGTGATTGTTGTGCAATGATGTGATTTAGATATGTAGTGGCTAAAAAGATCTCAGTACCTTGTTTATTTACTAGTAATTTATCTTCTAAAGTTCTAGGTTTTTAGAAATAACTGTATGCCATTGTACATGGTACACATTCTCAAATTATAAAGAGAAAACTTGAAATCATCATTCCACATCTAATTAACATCCCTAAGTTGTGTAACCTTAACTAAAGTAGTTAGCGAACGGGTTAAAAAACATCAATAATCTCTTTGTTTAAACTTAGGACCAAATCTTGGAACTCTCAAATAAAGGTTAATGTCAATGTAGAGGTTGGCATTTTTAAAGAAAATTAAGTTTCATCCTTCTTCATTATAATGTTGAATACTGTCCTTTTTTGAATTTTGACTCCCCTTTCGACTAAGATGTTTCCATTTCTTCATATCCGTGTTCTGTAATCCTTCAATGTTTTGGCCTGTCAGTTTGAGGTAATGCTAATATAATTCAGTTAATATATATTGGTAAACCATTATTTGTTTATTTTGCTAGTTATTACACAAAACATTTGACAAATGGTTTCTATCTGAACACTCAAGGAACCAGAATAATATGACATCTCTGCAAAAATCAACACTAACGATGATGAAACTCAATATAGGTAGTTGCTTTCATATTTATAGGAGATGGAGAACTATGAAATGTGACAAACCAACCTTTCTTGTATATTCGGAGCAAACAATCATTTGTGTGGACTGTTGATAAGTTACTATGTCTGATATCAGTTATGAAGTCTTGGACTAGAATTGCTGGACTGTAGGGATGCACCGGTCAAATAGACTAATTATTCTTAGTTTAATTGAATATTTTCTAACTTCATGCAATTGGATAATTTTGATTGGTTGTATCTAGATTTGTTCTATCAGCAAATAGAAAATAAGCTTAGATTTGATTTCTAGCTCTAACTGGTGCTGATTGCTTATTGTTAACTTATATAGATGTAGTTTGGCTTTCTAGCCACAAGAAGTACATAAGAGTGAGGACATGTGAAATAAGTTATAAGAGGCATAAAATAATTATAAAAATGGAAAAGACTCCTAATCTGCACACCCTTGTGACTCAAATAATAAAATCCTACACTTAAATATTAGGAAATATTTCTGGTCCTACGAATTAAGCATAAATTTTAACATATAAATAGTGTTAGCATTTCTAGGCTAGGTGTGTTGTACAACTTGGAAACATAGGCGATTTTAACATGTAAATTTTGCCCCTCATAGAATGGGGCGCTACACTTAGTAGGAAACTAAAGTTGATTCCTTGTATGAGACATCTTGACACTTGAACAATGTGTTATCATGGTTGAAAGAGAACATTGAGTTTTTTTGGATTACTAGTAGACTAGGTGGAACTTCTCTGACTAACTCTTGTTAGTTGTGAAAGACATCTTGTAAAAGTTAAATTGCTCCAAAATGGAGTGCTTGTGTTGACTATTTGACCCTCCTGATTGTAAGGGTCAAAATCCTTCATTGGGAAAATGCCTTAATGAAGTGGGGCATGTGGGTCGTATTGCAACCTATCCCAACATGCCCCTAGAGTTTAATTTTTTTGGGGACCTATTGTGACCTATTTCACACATCGTCCCATTGCAAATGGGGACCCCCAATATTTTGCTTTTTAGGGGTTTTGTCTTAGCGTTGCAATTTCATAAGTCCATTTCTTTGAGAGTTTGGAGTTAGGGTTTTGAAAAAATCATCCGAGCCAAATAGGGAATTTAGGCTTAGAACAGTGTTTGGACATTGTCAAAGTGCTTAGAAGGCCTAGAGGACGAAATATGCCATTGCTTAGGGTCAATTTTGACACCTATTTTTGTGGGATTCTGCTTTTTTTGCTTTTTGCTTTTTGATTTTTGGCACTTTGGGACCAATCTGGGAAGAAGCTTTTTGGCTTATTTTTTGCTTTTTTCAGCTTTTTTGAAAGTTGACCTAGGATTGAGTCCCTCAGGTCATCGCGACAACATTCCTATCTTCAAAATCAAAAATTTGCGTCTCCAAGTATAAAAAGCAAGCTAAAATCTCCAAGTGAGGTTTTCTTCCAAATGTTCTAGATAAACATGAGGTGTTGAGCAAGAAATTCATCTAAGTGTCAAACATGGCTTGCAAAGCTCAAAGTCCGCCTGGAGGAGTGTGAAGATTGTTGGACAAAGGTGAAGTCCGCCATGCATATTGGCAAGCCAATCTTGAAGTCTGCCCACACATGGCAAGCAAAGCTTAAAGTCCACCTTGGTCAAAATGGCACAAAAATCATCAAGTCTGCCTAGACATGAAAGAATGGATGCCGAGAGAACTACAAAGTCCGCCATGAAGATGTCTAGCCAAAGGTGAAGTCTACCTAGAGGAGTATGAAGATGTCCAGCCAAAGGTGAAGTTTGCCTAGAAGAAGTTCAATCTGCCCAAGGTAAGCATGGCAAGGTAAGCTTCAAGTCCGCCGAAGATGAGAATGGCATGAGGTTGGCAAAGTCTGCCTTGTCCAAGCAACCACTAAGTCTGCCTTGCAATGTCCAAGAGTAATCAAAGTCCACCCTTGTCCAAGAGCATTCCAAGTCCGCCTTAGCAAAATGACTAAACCATGAAGTCCGCCCAACTAGAAAGAAAACTAACATAGTAAGCATGAAGACGATCAAGTTCGCCATGAATAAAATGAAAGTTTCCCACAATTGAAAGATAATCAAGTTCGAAAACATCGGAAAAATAGACTCAACACTTAAGAATATTTTTATATTTTTCCAACACTTAGAAGAAATTTTCAAAATATCCAACACTTAGGAAAATTTTCAAATTCAAGAAAAATCTAGAAGATTTCGTGCCAACTCAAGGATATTTTGGCTAAGGGTGGCGCCATGGTGAAAATTAGAAACTTTCTCTCAAAAATCTTCAATGAAGATTAAGTTGCCATTTTGGAGGAAATAAAATAATCCAGGTTCGACGAATCTAAAAGAAAAATATGAAGTTGCTAAAATCACCAAACTCTTCAATTCTATAATAAGTTTAACTTGTCACTTTCAATTCATTCTCTCCAAAGTTTGATTGTGAAAAGGTTTTGACTCTCTCAAGGTTGTGAAAGATAAATTTCTTTTGGAGGACTTTTGAAAATAAAGTAAATTTTCAAAGTAGAGGACATAGAATAAAGTGAACTTTCTGAGGTGAAGGACATAATTTCCAGAAAATAATGTGCTTTTTCTGAGGTAAAGACAAAATTTTCAGAATTAAAGACAGATTTACAGTCAAAAATGTAGATTCAAAGGTTCAAAATCCGAGTTTGACTGATTTCTTTCATCCTTTTTCTCTTATTCACTTATTCTTGCAAAATTTACTGTGTTGAGCCAAATTCTTCCATTTTCATTCTGATTTTTCATAGACTGAAAGTAAAATTTTTGAGCAAAAGGTCCGAAAAATAAAAATAAAAAATGGAATTAGGATCTTAAAAGTTATATCAATTTCCTTCATGTTTGTTGCTGGTTGATGACCACCAAAGGAGAACCTTCAAGAAAACCTCAGATGAAATTCGCCAATAAGGGATTGCAGTCGGAATCAAAGATCAATTCCAAGTGGAAAAATGTCACAGATACCAACCTTGAGCACGTGGATTTCAAGGATTTCAAAAGGAGAATGTAAGGGCAGGATGGATTCCTGCCAACACCTATTGCTTGCTGGATGATGAGAAATGGCATTGTCCAAGCGGCTGGATTTCCACCGGCTATGGAGTGCGCTGAGTTGATGATCAAGCATGCCATACATTACAATGCACAAGAAAGACAAATTATTGTGCCAGATGGGAGAGTATTGGCTCACCTTGGAGGATAACTTCTTGTGCGCTTCAATGGTGACCTTACTTGCAGAGGAGTAGGTGGAGAGTTATGTTGTAACAAGTCTTCAAAAAGTGGATCTGCTACTTCTTGAGCCCTCAGTCCTCGCATATACTTTCTATCCGCCAGAATGTAGATCTGAACAAGATAGAGATCAAAAGTAACAATATACAAGAAAACAATAAGAAATTGGAAAACTTATTCACTTCAATCAAAAGCGTGTGTCGTTCCTTAGTGGAATCACCAAAAAACTGTTGGGTGAAAATTATGTAATCACCTTTTCAATAGATTACACAACCTAGATTTCAACCACAACTGTGTGAGATATAATCTCTACTCTCAGAAAGGGGAGGCGCCCTTCTTACTGTTAACAGAAGCTAAGTAAAACTAACTAAATATTCACAAAATGTACACTACAACTACGAGATGGGGGGCGTGTGTCACATTCATACTTTTGTCTTTTTTCAGAGAAGATGTTTCACAATGCTTCACAGTTGATAGTTCTGATTCAAAATAACTTTAAACTAAAAACAAGCAGTAATTCCAATATCTCTATCTTGTCAAAGCAAAGCTTAGAGATACCAGGTATGATAATAATAACAATAAAATGGGAAAGGAAACCTCACGAAGGCACAAAGTCGTTTTGTAGCTTTTTCACGGATGGATCCTTAAGAAATGTAACGTTTGTCATATCTGAAGCACAAAGTCTTCTAGATACAACAATTCCACGAACAACATTAACAATTACAAGCACAAAGTCTTGTAGACCATCCACCAACGATTACTCAAGCATAAATGTAAATTCAAATAAAGAATGTAACACAAAGTTTACATAAAATTATTCGAAGCCCTTTAGATCTCATCTACTAATCACTACCAATATGATCAATCCACAAGATTATCGATTCCAACACAAAGTCTGGTATGCAATTCTCTTCTTTATTGATCAGATTTTCATTCACAAACATAAACACAAAGTTTCACAAATCTGCTTCAAAAAAGGCAGCACTTCGTTGCAAAATACTAAAGGGTAAAGATTACAATAGAAATCCCTCTTATTTATAAAAAAGAGGGAAGAACAAATCTAGGAAATTAGTTGAGTAAAATTAGGAAAGTTAGGTGAACTAATTTAGGAAAATCTCACCTAACTTTGACTAAGTCAAAATGTTGTCCATCTTTGTGGAGAAACATCTTAGATTTTTCATGTAATTATATTTGTTGGAAAAACATTTAAGATGTCAAAAACTATTTACAATATGCATAAAGGGAAGCATCAAAATATTCAACACTGGAGATCAAGAGTCTTTATGGTTCCTTGCTTTGGGTGTAGAAGTTTTCATACTTCTTCTTGGTCTCCTGGATGAATGCATCATTTGGACCGACTGTGTAATCTACAAGGGTGTGAACTCTTGTGATCAACCTTTTGGTAAATGAATGAATTTTCTTGCACTTGTGAAGATGCGTCTTGAGATTATCAAGAGTTAGCCATATCTCATAAGTGACATGTATTGAGGCTTTTGAAAAGTTGGCATCCTCAACTTGCTGCATGATGGCTTCTTTGTAGATCTTGGAAAGTTCGCTGGCCAAGAGGAAAATACGGTTTTCTTCAAGAAGCTTGCCCAACAACTCCTTAATTCCCTTCTCCAGGATAGCACGATGTCCTTCGACATCTTCTTGAACATGGTGGAGATCTTTGATAAGAGATTTGATCACTTCAATGCGGTGCTTGAGTTATTCTCTTACCTCTACATATTTTTCCTTGTTGGGAATTACCCCAACTTGCACCAATTTACTGAGCTTTGCCTGTTTCATTTGTGACCAAAATGATAGGCATTTTTCCATCTCTTTTTTTGTTGATGTTGTTGCTATGGGCTACATACTTCCGCCATGTTGTGAACAATAAATTCATATAGCCTAATGGCTATTCATTTATTGCATTAATCAAAGTGAAGAGGCGCTTCACTTGGCAACTATATTATTTTTAATTGGGCCAACCCTCCTTGTAATTCGCACCATTTATTTGTAATTGTATTTTTCATATGTGGTCGACCTTGTTCATGAAGAGGTGCGACCTCTTGCTCACATTGTATATATACAAGTTCATTTCATTCATTCAAGGCATCAAGTCAAGTCCTATTATTCCATCTGCAAGTGCAAATCACTTCTATAGTAGTGCAAATTTATTCAAGGAGTGCGAATTATTCAGTTTGTGTAGTGCTGGATATTGGCCTTGTGATTGGCCTCATTGTAAAGAGAATTGTTTCCATTATTTATATATATAAGAGAGATCTTTGTTGCTGGTTTTTTTCCCTTAAGTGGAGGGTTTTCCCAATTTATATGCTGTCTATTTGTCTGATTTTGAATTGAAATCTGCTTATCTAATTTCTGATCATAAAACTAACATGGTATCAGAGCCAGGTTTAAGCAAGATCGTGATCAGATTTATTTAAGCAGCGATATCATCCACTCTTATTCTCATTTCTTCTTGCATCTATCATATCATCAAGATGGTGAACAGGCTCAAGATCGAAGATAGGCTTGAAGGAGCTTCCAACTTCACCTCTTGGAAGATTAGAGTAATGCTTGCTTTGGAAGAAAATGAGATTGTTGAGTTCGTGGAGGGCGAAGTTCCCGAACCTTCCGATGATAATGAGAAGTCCCAATGGAAGAAGAATTGCATAAGGCGAAGAAGATTTTGGTAGACTCCGTGAAGGACCACCTTGTGCCGGTTATCTCCAAGTTGAAGACAACAAGGGAAATGTTCAAGACCTTGGAGGAAATGTATGAGATCAACAATACAAGTAGAGCTCTTGCATTGAGGCAACAACTTCATCATGTCAAGATGGCGAAAGGAGATTTCGTCATCTCATTCTTCATGAAGATCACTAAGTTAAGAGATCGGCTTTCTACCATTGGGCATATGGTTGATGATGAGGATTTGGCTATGTTGGCGCTTAATTGTCTTCCTCAATCTTGGGAGCCATTTATCCAAGGTATTAGTGGAAGATCAAAACTACCTAAGTTTGATTGTTTGAGGGCAGATTGCATTCAAGAAGAATCAAGATTGGCTGCGAGAGGCAATGGGAAAAGTTCTACAAATGAAGACATTCATGTACTTGCTGCTCAATCTTCAAAGAAGAAAGGAAGAGAAGGGAAGAAAGGAAACTTCAAAAGGAATAGAGATAAAGGATCAGATATGGCTTTGCATCTAAGAAGAAGAAGGACCTCTCCCGCATACAATGCTTCAGATGTGACAAGTTTGGTCACTATGCAAAAGATTGTCCAACCAGACCTAAGCAGCAGGCTTCAATTGCAGATGTGGGCGAGATCTCTCCTCAGAAGGATTCAAGTGGTTTTCTATTCTATTCTGCCTTATCAAGCAATGTTCCAATGGATAACAACACTTGGTTAATTGATAGTGGTGCCTCACGCCACATCACGGGTTTTAGAGAACATCTATCTGATTTGGTGGAGAGAGATACAAATGTTCAAGTCATAATTGGAGATGATGCATGTTATTCTGTGAAAGGCGTTGGGACCTCCTCTCTTCACTTAGATTCTGGCATTTCCTTGTAGTTGTGTGATGTGCTATTTGTACTAGGCATCAAGAGGAACCTTGTCTCTATTTTAGCCTTGGAGGACAAGGAATATCAAGTTGCATTCTCCAAAGGAAAAGTTCTTGCATTGCCAAAGAACTCAAGTATCAAGATTGTCCTAGTGATTGGACTTCCTCATGAGAGTCTCTACAGACTTTCCACTCGTCCATTTCAGGCTTTGTTGCATGATTCATCAAGTTCGTGTGAGCTTTGGCATAGAAGACTTGCTCACCTTCACTTTAGAGCACTTCCATCCATGGAGAAGATGGTCATGGGCCTTCCTGAACTCAACCAGGAGCATGAAGGCACTTGTTGAGGATGCGCATTGGGTAAGAATACTAAAGGTCCTTTTCATAGTAGTGAAAGTAGATCTAAATGTATTCTAGATCTTATTCATTCTAATTTGTGTGGTCCAATGTTTGTTGCTTCTTTGGGTGGTTTCTTGTATTATGTAATTTTCATTGATGACTACTCTACAAAGACTTGGATTTATTTGTTAAAGACTAAAGAATTTGAAGAAGTCCTTGAGAAATTAAGGGAATTTAAAGCTCAAGTAGAGAACTTGTCCCGAAAGAGGATCAAAGTTCTGAGATTTGACAACGACGAAGAATACATCTCTGGAAGTTTTCGTAACTTTTGTGTTGAGGCAGGGATTAAGAGGGAGTTTTGTGTCCCTTACAATCTACAACAGGTGTTGCAAAAAGGGAGAACAAATCCATTGTAGAAGCAACTAAAGCCATGATTCATGATCAAGATCTGCAAACCTTCCTTTGGGCTGAAGCATCTAGGACAATAGTGTATGTTTTGAATAGAAGCCCTCACCGTATTCTAGAGAACATGACTCCTGAAGAAGCTTTCACAGGTGTGAAGCCAAAAGTAATTCATTTGAGAATCTTTGGTTGTCTTGTGTATGTTCATGTGCCTAAAGATAAAAGGGAAAGTTGGAACCATCTGGCATGAAGGGAATATTTGTGGGCTATAGTGATTCTTCAAAAGACTGCAAAATTTACATTCCAGGTCAGAAACTGATAGAGATCAGTAGAGATGTTACATTTGACGAAGATGTTGCATTCAAGAGATCTAAGGGAACTCACATGGAGATAGACAATGAAGATCAAGGGTCTCCTTAGGACATGGAAGTTGACCATACTCTTGAGATTCAGAGGGAGGCTACTGATCCTAAAGAAGATGATGATCCAGTTGAGCCTTTGGAACCTATTGATGGGCCTACAAGTATTGTTATTGGTTGAAAGAGACCTCTTTGGGCTAGGCAAACAATGCAGGAGGCAGAAAAGTTTGCAGCCCCAAGAGGAACATTTAGAGAGAGCAAAAGACCTCACAAGTTTTCGAGCTATGTTGCATTAATGAGCCAAATGATTGAATCTGAGCCTTCCAGCATTGAGGAAGCTACAAGTCAGCAAGTATGGAGAGATGCTATGGCTGAAGAATATCAATCTATCCTCAAGAATGATGTTTGGGACATCGTACCTAGACTAGAAGGAAAATCTGTTGTATCTTCTAAGTGGCTCTTCAAGATCAAGCATGCAGCTGATGGGAGCATCGAGAAGTACAAGGCTAGGTTTGTGGCTTGAGGATTCTCTCAGAAAGAGGGAATAGATTATGGGGAAACATTTGCTTCAGTTACTCGTTATACATCCATCAGCACTATCATTGCTATTGCAAGAACTAAAGGATGGAAATTACATCAGATGGACGTGAAGACAACATTTCTAAATGGTGTAATTGAAGAATAGGTATACATTGAACAACCTGATGGATTTGAGGTTCATGGGAAGGAGTCTCATGTTTGCAGATTGAAGAAGGCTTTGTATGGCCTTAAGCAGGCTCCTCGTGCTTGGTATGAGAGGATTGATCGTTACCTATTGAGCTTGGGTTTCTCCAAGAATGATGCTGATTCAAACTTGTACTTCAAGGTGATTAATGGTGAGGCATTGATCTTGGTTCTCTATTTTGATGATCTATTTCTTATTGGAGAAGAACACCTCATTATCAAATGCAAGAAGGAGTTGACTTCTGAATTTGAAATGAAGGATCTTAAGTACATGCATTATTTCCTTGGTTTAGAAGTATGGCAGAGGCCTAATGAGATCATTCTGAGTCAAGGGAATTATACAATAGACATCTTGAAGAGGTTTGGTATGATGGATTGCAAATCCATGTCTACACCGATGGAGACCAATCTATAGAAGGTAAAAGAGTTTGCAACTAATTCAGATCTGGTGGATCCTACTTTGTACAGGTAGTTGATTGGAACATTGATGTATCTAGTCAATACTAGACCAGATATTTGCTATGCAGTGAGTGCACTTAGTCAATTCATGTGTGAACCAAGGAAAATACATCTAGTTGCAGCAAAGCATATCTTGAGATACTTGCGTGGCACATTTGGGTATGGCTTGAGATATTCTTCCGGTGTGGACTTGAAGCTGCATGGATATTCTGATTCTGATTGAGCAGGGTGTGTTGCTGATCAGAAGGGCACCTCTGGATGTTGCTTCAGTTTGGGGTCTGTGATGATATCCCTATGTAGCAAGAAGCAGTCTTCAGTGGCACTAAGCACTGTGGAGGCCGAGTATATTGCAGCTTGTGTGGCAGCTCGAGAAGCAGTGTGGCTTCAAAAGCTCCTTGCAGGATTGTTTGGACAATCATTGGAGCCGATTGTCATTCATTGTGATAATCAAAGCTGTGTGAAGCTTTTTGTCAACCTAGTGTTTCATGACAAAACAAAACATGTTGAGATCAAATATCACTACATTCGAGATATGTTATTGAAGAAAGCAATCTAGTTGAGATACACTAGCATTGATGAGTAGACGACTGGTATTCTCACCAAGCCTCGCTCCAGAATAAAGTTTGTGTACTTTCGAGACAAGCTTGGAGTTGTGGAGAATGAAGCCCTAGCTGAGAGGGAGACTCAACTTTAGTGATCTTCTGTGATTTGCTTTAATGCATTTCTCTCTATGAGAGAGATTTGAAGTGCAAGCCCTTGTTAATGCATCTTTCACTGTGAGAGAAATTTGAGGTGAAAGCCCTTGTTCCACCCTTTGGGAGTAGCCATGGTGGATGTCATGTTGAGTGAATCCATGACATCACTAATGTTTATCCACCCTCTAGGAGTAGCCATGGTGGATGTCATGATGAGGTGACGACATCACGTTGAGTGATTCCGTGATGGGCACTTGTGTAAATATACCATACATGGGAGTAGCCATGGTGATTGATATCACGATGAGGTGATATATTCCTCTCCACATATGGGTGTAGCCATTGTGGATGTCATGTTGAGAGAGTCCATGACATTGTGTATTGGAAGTATTCCTCCGTAGCTAAGAGGGAGTGTTGATGTTGTAGCTACAGGCTACATACTTCTGCCATGTTGTGAACAATAAATTCATAGAGCCTAACAACTATTCATTTATTGCATTAATCAATGTGAAGAGTCGCTTCACTTGGCAACTATATTATTTTTTAATTGGGCCGACCATCCTTGTAATTCACACCATTTATTGTTAATTATATTTTCCATATGTGGCCAACCTTGTTCATGAAGAGGTGCGACCTCTTGCTCACATTGTATATATACAAGTTTATTTCATTCATTCAAGGCATCAAGTCAAGTCCGTCTATCATTCCATCTGCAAGTGCGAATCACTTCTATAGTAGTGCGAATTTATTCAAGGAGTGCGAATTATTCAGTTTGTGTAGTGCTGGATATTGGCCTTATGATTGGCCTCATTGCAAAGAGAACTGTTGCCATTATTTATATATATAAGAGAGATCTTTGTTGTTGGGTTTTTTCCCTCAAGTGGAGGGATTTCCCAAGGTATATGCTGTGTCTATTTGTCTGATTTTGAATTAAAATCTGCTTATCTAATTTCTGATCATAAAACTAACATTTTTGCTCTTGGGTAAGAATACTTTCTTCCTTATCAAGCGCTAATTTGAGCTTGGCTATTTGTGTGGCCTTCTCATCTGCAACAACTATTACTTGTGAACCATTTTGTACTAATTCATCAATGAAATCATACAATGTTTTACCTTTGGAAGCAAACTTTTTTGCTTTCTGTACTGCTGGTTCTTCAAGGTTTTCAATAGCCATGGTTTGGATATTTCTTGAAGAGTTTGCAAGTCTCCTCAAAACAGTTGCATATCATTCGGCCTTTTGTTTGTACATGTCTTGGGCTTGTTCCATTTTATCAAGCCTTCCTGCCAATGCATCCAAGGTTACTTGTGCATCTGCCTTTGCACTTTCATTCGTGACCTTGCCAAGCTGGACTGTTGTTAGAGTTTAGTTGTCCATATTTACATATCCTTCCTCTTGAGGCGGCATACCAATTTCTGCAAACTTATGGCCAGTTTTATCAACATGGAGTCTGGAATGTACCTTGGGCTTTTTTCTCCCCTTGGCTTTTGGAGGGGCTATCTCTTCAAGATCGAGCTCTTCTAGAGAAGTCATTTGCTTCTTTCGCTGCAAAACTTGAGATACCAACCAAGGGGGAAGAGAGGAAGTATGAGATTCTTAACTGACTGTCAACTCTTTTGTCACAGTTGCTTTTGTAGAAATGATTGGTATGGTGACAATTGGGGTAGTGTCTGTCATGACTGCAATAGTAGATTGCACACCAAGTTGACCGTGCAAAGATTCATTCATGAACTTGTTGAATTCAGCCTTAGAAGTGATGTCATAAGATGGAGATGACAAATTGGGAATGGATGATGGAGGACTTGACAAAATATCAATGATTTGTGTATTTGAAACTGATGGAGTATCAAGTACGGTTGATGCTGCAGGGGAATGTGAAATGTGCGCTATGGGTATTGTGGATGTAGGAGGCGGCGATGTGGGAAAAGGAGGTGGAGGAGTATTAGGATTAGGAGGTGTGTGAGGAACATTTGAAGTTACGGGCAATGACGTTTGGGGAAAGTATTCAGCAACATTCTCATGTGGAGTTAGAGTTTGTTCTTCATCATGCTCGAGTTCCTGTTTATCACCTTCTTGTTCTCCTTCCTAATCACCTTCTTGTCCTTCAGACTCTTATTCTCCTACAAAATCTTCTTCCTCATTAGAGTGTTCTTCTTCAAAATCTTCTTCTTTAGTAGATTCTTCACTTGAATTTTCTTCTTCTTCAGAATCTATCTCTTCAGAAACAGGCCCTTTTCCTTTTGAGTGAGATGTTTCAGATTCCGTGGCTTCTTCTTCTTGAACTTCTCGCGTATCCTCCTAGATATATGTTTGTTATACATTTCAAGAGATTTCAGTTTTTCTTAATTATTGATTTAATACTGCTAGCAATCAACCTTACTGATCAATTTTAAAGTCATTCATGCTAACATAATACCAATTACCACCAATGGAGCTCATCATTCTTACTTATGCATTGTGGAGTATCGTCAGAATATGATTGATGTTCTGTGGATATATAAAAATGTTGGAATTGACAGAGAAAGGATAAGTTTGTCATCCAACAATATAATCCTTTATCCTTTTGGTGAATTGATTGCTATGTATATTCTGATGCTAAGTGTTTCTTATTCAAATTGCATGCTTGATGTTTGGATATCTATGTCACATTGTAACTACGAATGTTATTATACTTTTAGGTTTGGAGAAAATATTCTTAGAGATCCTGGCCAAGTGGATGTATATCCTGCTTCACGGATTCCTAAATGCTTACAGAATCAACTTGAGCGCATACAACGCAGGATTTCATCAGAAGCAAGAAAGGGATTTACTGAATCAGGATTCCGAATTGTTACAGAGCCTGGAATTCTTTCATCTGTTTTAAAATGGACGCCAGACACTGATGTAATATCTTTCATCTCATTTTGTCTTATATGGTGTGTAATTTATTATGTTGGGCTTGTTGAATTGATTGTAGGTAGGTGATGAATGACCTACCACATTAATTTTGCAAGTCAAAGAATATCTTTCTTATTATTTTTGTTGTTAATTTATCTATTACTGCAAATCTTCAGAAACTGAATGTTATATTTATTATCATTTTTGTTAGTCATTCTTCCAATATGCTGATGCTTATCATTAAGGACCAATAGAAGTTAATCAATAGCTAGTCGACATTAATGATATTCCTGTTCCATGGATACTTGTTAACATAAGTGTTGAAATGCTTTTTTGTCCAACCTAGAATATGTAAGCATAATTTTAAAAGTTTAGACATGTAAGAGCTGGATATCAAATCCTGCTGAGTTAAGAATATGGGAATAACATTTAATTTCTTAGAGATCTGATAAAGAACAGTAAGTGTCCTCTTTTTTCGAGGTCAATTGATTTTATAGATAGCATTAACTGTCAATGTACTGCATGAATTTAATCTTAGGATTGATCACCTTATAAAGGCAAAATTTGGAGGACATATACTTGATTAGGTTCAAGTCATCCAGCTAAAGCCATTATAGACATTCAATAATGAAACAATAATTTGCTGTCAAGTAAAGATCTAACAATTGAATCAACTTTAGTTAGGTCACTAAACTGTAAATAAGGCATGGAAAGAGATTTGCTTGTAGAATTTTTCAACTGTTATTATGATGATAAAGAGGGAAATTATGGCATCAGGTGGTACTTATTACTATCATCATTATAAATCAGCATCCATGATAAAATATACTCTTGTAAATATATCTATAATCAACTTTTTTGGCCATTTTTCTGGGTATCTGCTAGGTCTTATCCAGCTAGCAGAGTCACTCATCACTGTACACCTGCTAGGTGCATCCCAATGAAAAGTGTACAAATAACAGATGTAGTGGCATGGCTCACTTTATTAAATCAAAATAAGGATGAAATAATACCTGAACAGCTTTAAGAGGACCAAAAGGCACATTTTAAGTTATTATGGCCACGTGATATTGAAACGTACTTGTTTTCAAAAAGAAAAATTGAGAATTCAAACAACATTAGGTAGATTGCTAATGTAAATTAATGCATAAAGTCACATTTACCGGTAAGGCTGTTACTATGAAGATAAAGAGGCAAAGTGCAGCATGAGAGAGAGAGTGCTCATTGCCACCTTTGGAACCGTAGGGATAGATGTAATAAAAAATGTACTCATTCAAAATCTGTGCTGAGATTTACTCTTGCAAATTTTTCTATAATTATTTTTCAACTCTTTTGCTTTCTGAATTTCTGTGTAATGTCCCCTTTTTCATGAGCATCAGAGTACGTAAGACTAACCTATCATTTGACCCTCGTAGGCTAGTTTTGTGGTTTTGAGGGTCCAGTTTGGGCGATAATGAGCTCTTCAGGTGGTAGTTGATAGTGTTTACCTCTCCAGATTGTTGGTGTGTTATGAGGCATTGTTATTCAGGGGTTTCTGGCCTTATGTGTATACACTTACTATTTATAGTAAGTCAGTTGGATGTTAGAGACCCGCCTTATTATTTTTAGTAAAGCATCTAGATGGACAGAGTGTGTAGTGGGTACGCCGGTGGCGAAGTCATAATTGATGAATGACATTTATTTATGGAGTTCTAATTATTATTAAAGAAAAGCTTTAATAATAATTAAAAACTGCACATCATTAAATGTTATTTGACGTTATTATTAAAAGAAATATTTAATGATTATAAAGTCAAGTTATATAAAGTGCATTTATGGGCAACCACTTGTGGAATAATATAAAGTGCCAATTTTAAGGGAGATATAAGTAATTATTAAAATATACTTTATATTATTTTGTTGTGCACCAAATGGAGGGAAAAGTAAATGAAATTAAAGTGAAATTTAATGAGATGAAGCCAAATACAAATTTAATATCATATAAAGGCTTTTTGAAAAGGGATTTCATTCATTCTTTGATCATTCAACACTTGTCAATTTTGAAGAAGCTTTGGCTTTGAGGAAGAAACCTAGGGTTTTGCTATAAATTCAATCTTAGAGAACGTAGCCTCTCTTCGATTGTGCTGGCGACTTCATACGGAGGTCACATTTGAGCATTGGAGGATTTACATAGATTTACAAGGGTTTGATGTGCAGATTAGAAGTTTTTGTCTGCTGCTACAGTACCCGCGCTATAGTGATCCGCTACAGTGATTCCCTACAGTGCTGGGTTATCATTATTGAAGAGGATCAATACATTTCAGTTTGGGGTTTATCAGGGTTTGTGTTGAAGAATATGTGTCATGGTTTTCTGAAGGTCATAGGAGACTGAATATGGCTGGGCGTGGTTATCACTGTGGAGTTTGAACCCTATAGAGGCTGCTGCTATGCATTTATCATTCTGAACAGGTTTGAAGTTGCATTCTGGGTGAGTTCTAGAGACGTTTCAGACATTCCAGTCACAGACCATTACCATACCAGGTCTGAGCTTAATTTATATTGCATTATTCATCCTTCTTTCCACTCAGAATACATTGTTGCTGAGGTCTGTTATTGCTGGTAATCAGAAAGTTCAGTGTTATATGCTGCTGTGTGTACACTGTGCTTAGCAATCATTCATTACTCAGGTCTGGAAACTTTTAACTGTCTTTTTCACCATTTTAGGAAGTGCTGGGTTGTAATTGGTACCTTTCTAGGCTGCCACTGTGGCAGTCATTTATACTGTTACTAGCTTGCTCAATCATATGACAGACAGGTCTGATTCACTTTACTGATCCTGTTTCTTCCTAGGTTGTGTGTAAATGGTGTTTGGAACTGAGCCTCATAACTGCTGTACAAATTTGGGTTATTCCATCTTGTAATCAGTCATGTCAATGCTCAGAAATCAGTAGCGTAATTGCTGTGACAGTCCTTTCCATGATGCTACGTAATGTAATGACCTGTTATGAAGTGTATGAGATTTAGTGAAGGATGTTTCAAGTCTGTTTCAGTCATGGTGTCTTCA
The DNA here is from genome assembly GCA_007258455.2 of Sequoia sempervirens. Lineage (NCBI taxonomy): Eukaryota > Viridiplantae > Streptophyta > Pinopsida > Cupressales > Cupressaceae > Sequoia > Sequoia sempervirens. The sequence continues at coordinate 28,421 of VDFB02220260.1, forward strand.
ACTAACAATCTTTTTGGTACTGCTGTTCATTATAATGCAAGAAACTAGTGATGTATTCAGTGGCATATGAATGTGTTCATAAATCCTCTTATTTATCATACTTCATACTCAGAAAACATTATCTTGCATAATCAGTTGTATGTACTTAATTGACAAATGCAATATGTCAAATTAAATGTTTTGAAAAAATGTCATTCCATTTGGGGGTGGGACTTTACATTCTGCATTTTACTTATGCTAGGCCTTGTCAAGGCAGTACACAATCATCATTGTATGTCTATTTAATCCTTGATAATCAAGAGTATAACATAGCAGTTGTAGTGGCATCTCTTTCATGTGCTCTCTTGCATTTTTAGTTGTTTCGCATCTGTGTTTCTCAGTGTAATTCAAACCTCATCCCAAAAGGAAATCGATATGCTTCATGCCAGGGATTCATGTAATTTATCTTCTACCTTAAAATCTCTAGCTCAACAGTCTAATTGCAAAATTCACCATCATCAATATTGCTTTTTTTTGAATAGCATTAAATTGCTAGGTTTGGAATGGGAGAGTGTGGTTTTTTATATTTGCATAAATAATTCCCTCATATAATGTCATGCATGGGGATTAGGATGATTACTACAAAAGGAAAGAAAGAAAGAAAGAAAGAATGGAATTTTATTTATGTCTAAAAATGATCGAAGCAGATCAATAGCAGTTGAAAGTACATTTAGTTAAATTAGAAACGTACTAAGGTAAAAAAAAACCCTAGGCTCTAAAAAATAACTAATTCTAAACATTGAGCATACAAGTGATGTAAACATATCTAGATGGGGCATGCCTGAGCGGTTAAACCCCACACTATATGATCTATGCACAAATAAATGGCGATGACAGACAATGTAGATGACAATCAAAGTGGGAGACCAGTGAATGCCAGCACTGTCACATGTTTGCAGTAAGGTTCTATAGCTACCTTTCCCAGGAGCTGAAGCTGGATGTATTGTTATGCTGATATGAAGTTGGAAAACAAAACACTGAAGAAGAAGAAAGAAATAGATTAAATGAATGTCGACAAATGATCAAAAGTAAGTCAACGGGACGTGAAAAACACATATATTCACAAAAGGATGTACTAGGGTAAGAGGACCACAGGTCATGAAAAATACTTTAAACAGTAAGTATTAAAACAATGCAATCACTGAAAAAGAGGGAAAACCTAAAGCTGTTGAACTGCCAAGAATAAGATCTAAATACAAGTACATATAGATGTACGGTAAAGACCCCTCAATGAAGCATGGAGTTGATGAAGATTAAAGTGGGAGAGTATGCCCAGAGACCAGCAATGTCATGTCTGCAGGAAAGCTTGGGCTGAAAGAACCATCATGATCATTGGAAAAGGACCTATACAGGTTTTGATAACTTATAGGGGAGTGTCCGTGTGTAAGTTGGTAATTGAGAGCTTTCAGACTTTAATGATAAATTTAGAGTCTTTTTTAGATTAATTAGTGCTGAGGATTTAAAATATGGTTTGTATTGGTATCATGTACTATATTGTTGATAAAATATATATGCAGTCCTTAGTATCGATTTTTTTTCTTTCTTCAGGACATTTTGTTGAAAAATCATCACACTTTGTAGTAGATTCTTTTTCAACTATGGTGCCAAAATTATCACATAATATAGCATTTTCCTGGCATCTGAAATTCTGTAGTTTTTGTGAAATTGAATATGGACTTGCATAATTTCTTTTTGCTTAGCGAATAATACAAAACTAAAACCATAGCGACAATGCACATTGGATAGCACAACCATGGTCCTGGAATCTTGTGGTGACTATGGGAATTATGGATTTAGTATTTTTTTTTTTTGAGTCTGTACAAACAATAAATGGGATTTTTATTGCAATAAGACTGTATGATCATCATGCATCTGCCTTTTGACCTTCAAAATTATATTAATAATGCATGCACTTGGGAGAATGGTTATAATTCATTTCTAATTTTATATATCTATCCACTTTTCTCCTCGTTCTTTCCATAATAGTAATATTCCAATGTGGTATATTTTTCCCATGGTAGAAATTTCCACTTCCATTTGATATAACCGTATGTATGCATGTTCTGTATTTATTTTTCTCCTTGTAGATATAATCTTATTCCATTTGATATCTCTGTGTATGCACGTTCTTTAATTTTTTTGAATATGCCTTCTCCCCTAAAATTCATGTGTGGATTTTTTTTCCTCCATTATCCATAAATATGCCTTCTCTTTTCAATAATTCCTGTTGGAATAACCCTAGTGCTAAGAGTTGCGAATGGCAGTATGAGTATCTATATGCTTTGTTGTGTTTTCTCTTTAGAAACCTTGAAATGTCTGTTATGCAGATCAGGAAACAAGCATATATCACAGGTCATACTGTCCCCAAAGCCAATTTAAATGTTTTGGACAAGCTTATTGCTGCTCGTCATGATCTTGCACAGGTAATCTTCCTCCATATTCTTAGTTTTACAAGCAGGCATGCTTGTAGCTTTGGTTATTTAGCAATCAACTTAGTTTGTTATTTTTTTTGGTAATGAACATGATCTCAATCTCATGAGGCTGTAATTTGTTATTGGAAGGGAACAAAAAAAACACTAGAGAATTTAGATAGAAGAGGGAACAATACTTATTTGTTTATGTTTACGTCTGCATTACACTTAAAGTGTTCTTCATTAACTGATTTTGAAGCGGTTAACTACCAACTAACAGTCAACTAACTCATAGGGACAAATTGGCGGTTAACTACCAACTAAAATTTCTTTGGTCATCTTGTGAAGATATCAATTGTGTGCTATTAAGTTGTACAAGATTGCAACTAATGTAATGAAGGTGTACCTTAACAAGATTGCAACTAATGTAATGAAGGTGTACCAACTAACAGCTAACTAACTCATAGGTACAAATTCATAATTGTCATGACTATATGCCCTCCTTTAATGGTCATGAATTAGAAAACTTATTGTTAACTTACAAATTTGAAAAATTTCTTTGGTCATCTTGTGAAGATATCAATTGTGTGCTATTAAGTTGTACAAGATTGCAACTAATGTAATGAAGGTGTAACTTAACATGCTTTGTGTGTGCATAGAGAACTAGATTGTTGGTTAATTTAATTGTGCCAATTAGCTCTGTTGATGTTGGCAGCGTTGGGCATCACTTCCAGCACCCGATTATGAAGCACTAAATTCAATATAGCCTTATTGGCTATTCAGTTTATTGAAGCTGATATTAAAGTGAAGAGGCGCTTCACTTGAGAACAATACAAAATTTAATTATTGTTAAATAATTTGTTTGAGGCCGACCTCATCTCATTCGCCACCCTTATGGAGTTACATCGATTCATGAAGAAGGGCGACATGATATCTAGAAGAGACACGATGTTTAGAAGACTCCTTTTCGTCTTGTATATATATGCAATGCTGTTTGACAATCATTCATTCATAGTTCGATATTAGAGGCGTGCAAATTTCTTCAAGTGCAGATCAAATGTTACAAGAAGGCTGAATTCGATATCAAGGAAGAGCAATATAATAACCTGATTGTGTCAAGCTTTGGTGCTAATATTTGGCCTTGCAATCGGCCTCATTATAAAGAACATTGTTGATTCATATTCAATATATAAGTGATATATTGTTGCTGGGATTTTCTCCCTCAAGTGGAGGGTTTTCCCAGGGTATATGCTATGTCTATTTGTTTGAAATTGAATTAAAATCTGATTATTTAACTTCTGATCCTAAAACTAACATGGTATTAGAGCGGGTTTAAGCAAGATTGTGATTGGATTTACATAAGCAGCGTTATCTTCCACTCTTGTTCTCATCTTCTTGCATCTATCTTATCTTCAAAATGGTGAATGGGCTCAAGGTTGAAGATAGACTTGAAGGTGCTTCCAACTTCACCTCTTGGAAGTTTAGAGTGTTGCTTGCATTAGAAGAAAATGAGATTGTTGAGTTTGTGGAGAACGAAGTTCCCGAGCCTTCCGATGAGAATAAGAAGTTACAATGGAAGAAGAATGGCACTAAGGCGAAGAAGATTTTGGTTGATTTTGTGAAGGACCACCTTGTGTGGATTATCTCCAAGTTGAAGACAATAAGAGGATTGTTCAAGACCTTGGAGGGATTATATGAGATTAATAATACAAGCAGAGCTCTTGCATTGAGGCAACAACTTCATCATATCAAGATGGCGAAAGGAGAGTTCGTCATTTCATTCTTCATGAAGATCACCGAGTTAAGAGATCAACTTTTCGCCATCGGTCATATGGTTGATGATAAGGATTTGGTCATGTTGGCTCTTAATGGTCTTCCTCAATCTTGGGAGCCATTTATCCAAGGTACCAGTGGGAGATCAAAGCTACCTAAGTTTGATCGTCTTAGGGCAGATTGCATTCAAGAGGAATCTATGTTGGCAGCAAGAGGCAATGGAAAAGTTCTACCAATGAAGACATTCATGTACTTGCCGCTCAATCTTCGAAGAAGAAAGGAAGAGAAGGGAAGAAAGGCAACTTCAAGAGAAACAGAGACAAAATATTAGATGGTGCTCTTGCACCTAAGAAGAAGAAGGATCTCTCCCATATTCAGTGCTTTAGATGGGACAAGTTTGGTCACTATTCAAAGGATTGCCCAACTAGACCTAAACAACATGCTTCAATTGCAGATGTGGGTGAGATCTCTCCTCAGAAGGAGTCAAGTGGATTTCTATTTTATTCTGCCCTATCAAGCAATGTTCCAATGGATAGAAACACTTGGTTGATTGATAGTGGTGCCTCTTGTCACATTACTGGTTTTAGAGAACATCTTTCAGATTTGGTGGAGAGAGATACAAGCATTCAAGTCATAATTGGAGATGATGCATGCTATTATGTGAAAGGTGTTGGAACCTCCTCTCTTCACTTAGATTCTGGCATCTCTCTTTAGTTGAGCGATGTGCTATTTGTACCAGGCATCAAGCGGAATTTTGTCTCAATTTCAGCTTTGGAAGACAAGAGATATCAAGTTGCATTCTCTTAAGGTAAAGTTCTTGCATGGCTGAAGAACTCTAGCATCAAGACTGCCCGAGTGATTGGTGTTCGACAAGAGAGTCTCTATAGACTTTCCACTCGTCCAATATAGGCTTTATTGCATGATTCAACAAGTTCATTGAGCTTTGGCATAAAAGACTTGCTCACCTTCACTTCAAAGCACTTCCAACCATGGAGAAGATGGTTGCTGAATCAGTAAATCAAACAAACTTTTACTTTTTCAATTTTTAATCAATCTTAAACTCCTATCAACATCAACCTTTTAATATGAACCTATGTGAACAAGTTGACTGCAATTTATTGAAATGTTTAAATGGTTTACAAAAGAAAGTAGGCACCAACCTACTTGTATTGTTAATGAAAGATTTAGTAGGCTACAACCTACAAGGAGCACCAACCCCCTTAATTATTTAGTAGGCACCAACCTACAAGGAGCACCAACCCCTAATGTGCAAGGCACCAACCTTGACTTGATGGATGTAAGATGACTGCCTTCAATCAGATCTGCATTCTCCCAATCCTCCAATCTGCTTTTGTGATGAAAGATATCACCCTAAGCCCACACAAGAAGATGGGTTTTCTGACTTGAACCGCTTACAACTTCACAACCACACAATGAAAAACTTGAATGGAATGTCATTCATATATCTTACTCAACTATTGCATCCCTTAAGTGAAAGAATACAATCATATTTGTATCTTTCTAGAATATCTCTTCATAACATAAATCTGATTTTGTTGCAAATCGAATCACTTTAATTTGCTTGCTTGATTCTTGAACTCTTTTTAATTTGCTGTAGATGCCTTTCTTAGGAGAAGCACGCCTCTTCAACTATTGGTGTTTAGACTTAACAACTTCAAAATTCTGTTTCTTAATCAACAGTAGCACCTGTAGGTTCTGACATATGTCTTTCACAAAGAACACACCTTTTGATGAAACACCACGCCTTTTCAAAAAGTTGTCATGTTCTTTAAGAGTCTTCATTCGTATCTCTTGAAAGAGAGACATATCTTTTTGTTAATGATTCACATCTGTTCATTTAGAGACGTATCTGTTCATTTGATCTGTCATTTCCTTCAGACATATCTTTTTATTTAAGAGACAAGTCGTAACAGCTTCATATCCTGTCTTTTCAATAAGCAACTTTTGCTAAAACACGTCTATCTGACCAGCTGCATCTTTTACTCAACAAATTATATTTGTTAAGAGACGTGTCTTTTGACAGATGGATTGTAATCGTTCTTTTATCTTTAACAGATATGTTATCTTAAGTTCTTAACAGCCACACTTGTATTATAATCATTCTTTTGGTTTTATCTTAATAGCTGCACTTGTATTATAATCATTCTTTTGCTTAATACAGTGGACGTTCTTATTATAATTGTCACACAAAGTCGGCTGCTATTTATCTTAATATGTCTGCTCCTATTTATCACAATCGGGCTGTTTTGAAAGTCACACTAAGTCTGAAAGATCTTCAAACTGAATAACATGACCTTCAAATCTGAGCATACATCATACCATGTTCTTCATTTGACATCAATGACAATACTTCTAACACTTTAGTGGTGGAAAGAGCAACTCTTTGCTGCATCTTGCTTAGCTCATGAAACAACTCCTGTTCTTAGTCCAAAAGCATATGTTATTGTAGATTTTCTATCTTTTCTAAGTGCCCTATAGATATTTGTGAAATCAAGAAGTTGAATATCTTACGATATGAGATGCCAAAAAGGTTTATTAACCAAGCTGTGAAAATGCATTGCATGATGGCTGCGTAGATAGGTTTGCAGGTCATAACAAACTTCACACCCATGTAATAAACACATGTACAACCAAAAGATTATATGCTTTAGAGTAGAAGACCCAATCTATGTTATTGCAGCAAACATAATGGCCATGAGTTTGCCAGATTACTATCTAATTTACCTAATAGCTTTCTCCCCGATGCCCGCGGTCAAGGACTAAAGCCGATACAATGTCAAGTTTATCTCTAAATCTGACAACAGATACAATGTCAAGTTTATCTCTAAATCTGAGAATTTTATCTCTGCCAAGGGTTTTAGTAATTATATTAGTTATCTGCTCCTTTGTATGACAAAAATAAAGACAAATATCTTTATTATTGACCAATTATTGAATGCCATGGCGATTTTGGCATGATAGATTAATTTCTTCACTATCTTGGGAACACTCTCATTAGTGCAGAAAAGTGAGGTTGCCATAAACCATAATTGCTTCTTATTCATGTTATATCGCTGCGTTTTTTAATTATTAATTGTTGCATTTGTTACACATATTAATTGTTGTTTCCCCTTATTGTAGTCGGCTAGCATATTAATCTCCGCTTTCCCTTATTGTGGTCGGCCAGCATGAAGTTGACCTTAGATAATTAAACCTCAGCACTGCCTTAGAATAAAGAAACTAGTTTGGGAAATCTTAATCTTATTTACATATATCTCAGAATATATGCCAATACTTGTCTTAAACTTGTCTTTGTCTTTGTCTTAAATGATCTTGAACTTGTCTTTGTTTTAAGCAGCATACTTAGAACCTGTTCCATAGAGCATATCACTTGGAATCTCTGTAATGCTTATAAGCACTTGCATATGATCAATTTCTTCGACCAGTTTTCTTATTATGTTTAAATCTTTAATTTAAGCATGTATATTCTTTTCTTTGCTCTTCAGTGGACAACTCTTTACATCAGGCCACTCTTATTTGCTTTGACATTAAGGACCCCATTTATGACTCTGTGCCTTTTGACATCAATCTCATTCATACTTCTTTGACATCACCAATGACAATCTTCGACAATATTGTCCATACATTTTGTACAATCAATCCAATCAATCTCCACAACAATATCAATGATGACATATTCCAACAATCTCCACAACTATCTGTTAGACATTAAGCTCGCCAAAAATCTTGGTCATATGTCTTTGACATTAGTAAGACTACTCTTGTTCATGCACCTTCTTGACATCAATGATAACATGTTCTTATACTCTCGTCTGTTCATGACTATCTTTTTTATCTCAATGACAACATGTGTATGCACCTTTGACATCAATGACAAACATTCCAACATCACAATCTCAAGGATGGTTGTCCTTGTATTGCGAGAGCATGGGTGGATCCTTGTCCATCCATCTTGGAATGGCATACTTGAGAAGACCCTCAAACTCGGGAGCACCCATATGCCTCCTGGCCCACAAGTGTTCCATCTTGGGGTTGCGTACATGAGAAGACCCTGAAGCCCAATGTGATGTCCCTGTCTAAAGCCTAGACAACATTAGACATAATTGAATATTTAATAAAGTTTTTTTTAATTCTTTAAGGCTTATTAATTGTTCAATTATATTCTTAATAAAGCCTTAAGCCTTCATAATAATTCAGTTTGAAAAATTGAAAGTTGGCAAATAAAAGGTGATTGGGGGAATGTAATAATCATCACGGAAATTGAATATTGTTTGGATTTTGGTATTGGGGAGTCTGAGAACGAAAACTCTCACAATTTTGGAGGTCATGCCCGAACAAAAACCCTGGTGGCTTCAGTATTAAAACGTTTGCAGTTTGAGAATTCTTGGATCGTGATATTCATATCACAGCCTCCATTTGGCTTAATATGGAATCGTGGTATTGAAGTTTGATTTCTGATGAAAAGAATAAAATATTCTTTTTTTTTGTTCTCGGAATAAAATATTCTTATTTTCAAAATAGTCGATGTTATATTTATTTTGAGTTATTGTGTAATGGTGCTGGGTCGGCTATATGTTAGAATTTAGTGCATGACCTAGTTAATAGTTAAATAAATAAATTAACAAACTATTGTTCATTTAATAAGTAAATTTAGTTTGGGTAGTGTTGATGTGTTTTTCATGACCGCACCAACACAGAATAAAGTCGCCAACGACTACCCTATTCTCTCTTGATCAAAGTATCCATCACGCTGTTGTGACGTTTTTCACACGTCGCCCCATTGCAAATGGGGACCCCCCTAATTTTGGCTTTGCTTTTGGTTTGGTGTTGGTTTGTTTTTGTTGTTGTCTCTCTCTTGCTCTGTCTATCTTTCCGGGGTTGCGCCCGTCAGTGAATTTAAGCGTGAAAATGACCTAGTCTCAAAATTAGGGTTTCATCTTTCCTGGTCAGTCCAAGGTCGAACGAAGTGAGTAAATTGAAAATTGAACTTAACGTTGTTGTCAGTGTGCTTCCAGCAAATGTTCGTCAGATTTTGAGGTACTTACTATTTTTAGTAAGTGTGAAATTCAGAGCAGTTCGTCAGCATTTTTTGAAATTCCAACAGTCACACAGCATTCAGAGCGTATCAGACTACTCGTATGCAAAATTTGAGCGAAAACAGGCGACTTACTATTTTTAGCAGTCCAGCTTCCGGGACAAATCTCAGGGCTCAGATGCAGAGTTTTTCTTTGCATGTTGGCATATTCCTTTTGGGTTTTTCGAGACCTTCGCAATGATATAACATGCAAAACGAGACGACCACTTTCAGAATTCATCCTTCCGAGGCTATTTTTAGGGTTTGCATGTCAGGGTTTCTTTTGCATGGATGATTCTGATGGGTTTTGAGCTTGTGATGGTGTATACAGCGAAGATAATCACTCGATGAGAACTTGCCACTATTTTAAGCAGTGTGTCCCGTGACCGCTTCCCAGCGATTCGAATCACGAGCTAATCCCTTGATTACCACAGCTTGAAAAGCGAGGAGATCATTTGATATACATGCGGAGGCGGGTGGGGTTTCAAACTTCGGAGCCTGAAAAGAAGGGCAAAAAGTCAGAATTTTCGAAAACTGGTGTAAACCACCGCGATCAGCATCCTTCAGGCTATCTGCTGGTAAAATTTCAAGTCAAACGGAGCACTTACTATTTATAGCAAGTCAATTTGGAAACATGCTAAAAATAGCAAGTCAGGTGCATGCGTCAATGTCAGCAGACAGGTCACGTGGTGAGGAGCACCTCATTCAAATTTCAAGTCGATCGGAGCAGTGGAGCTATTAGAAACAAGAGGTTACTATTTATAGTAAACCACCTTCAGAAATGGGCTAAAAATAGCAGGCTTGCTCAGAATGGCAGTGTCGACAGGTTGATGAGGTCATGAAGGTCCAGCGTTCAAAATTTTAAATCGTTCTGAGCTTCAGGGATGCAAGAATTGAAGGACTTACTATAAATAATAAGGCATGAAATACTGGCGAAAACGATGAAAAAATTCTAAGTCTAGAACTTCGTCCAGTTGACATGGCAAAATGCGCCCAGTTGATGAGGAGGCAGGAAAGTCTTAAGTTTGAAGTTTGTCCTTCACATACATCAAAATGCGCCCAAAATGGAGAAAGTCAAATAAAGTCAACGCCTTTTCATCCTTCTGCCTAGCCTAAATGCGCCTTCAAGCATACGCCAAGCTCAGAAAAATTCTAAGTATGAAGTTCACCCTTCATCAGGGGCAAAATGCGCCCAAGGTACAAGTAGTCAAAGACAAGTCAACAATTTTCATCCTGAAGGCATAGGAAAATGCGCCAACTTGAAGAAGGAAAAGGTTGAAATTTTTTCTAAGTCTGGATATCCTCCTCACCCCTCCAAATGCGCCCATCCTGCAGTTGAGGTGAAATGCGCCAAGTTTGAAAGAGGTCAAAGGGGTCAAACAACTTCATCCTCCTCCATGGGCAAAATGCGCCCAAATGCATGCATGTCAAGACAAAAAATGGAAGGTGAGGGGTCACTCCAAGGCGTGGTAAGAGTTTCATCCACCAGCTACATGGAAATGCGCCCAAGTCAAAGAAGGTAATTGCATGTCAAGAAAATATTCTAAGGCATAAGTTTATCCTCTTGCCTAGCCTAAATGCACCAAGATTAGCAAGGAAGAAGACAAAATTTCAAATCCACCTCACCATAGGAAATGCGCCCACAAAAGGGGAAGTCAACAAGTCAAGGGTGGCGCTGGAATTTCATCCTTCACACCATGCCAAATGCGCCCAAGAGCATGCATGTGAGGACGAAGCAAGGAAGTCAAAGAGTCACATACTAGGCGTTGGAAAAGGTTTTATTCTCCTCAACCTCTAAATGCGCCATGCAAGCTTGGAAGTGATTGAAGTGTGTTGACTTTCCTCTCTCTATGTTGAATGTGCCCAATAAAGAATAAGTTTGAAGTAAAATCGAGAGTGAAAATTGATAAAAGTCACCTTGGCATGGTAACATCCTCTCCTCAATGTGAAATGCGCTCAAGATAGTGATAAACACTGCTAAGCGTTGAAAGTGAGGTGATGAAGAAATATCCCAAGGCGTTGAAGTTAATCCTAGGCGAATGGAAAATAAAGTATGCTAGGCGTGTTGAATTTTCCTCATGAAGTGTGAGGCGCGCCTAGGGTGTGTGAGGTGGTAAATAACATGTTGGGCGTTCAAGGAAAACTTTCCAAGTGAATTGATAAGAAATTTTCTCACCACAGGAAGGTGACAGAGTTGAGTAAAATTTCCTAAGGCAAGATTTTCAAGGTGATCAAAAATTTTCTAAGGCACAAATATTTCCTCCTCTAGAAAATACGCCTAAGTCTGATAAAGTGATAAATTTTCTTGAAATCCGAGTGAAGTTGCCAGTGATGAAGTTAGAAGGTGCCAACATTGCGGGATGAGTTAGAATTTCCAAGTCAGAGCAACAAGAAATCTTCACAGATGTGAAGAACGGATTTAAATTTCACAGGGAAATAATTTTCTAAGGTTCAAAATTCAAGAAAATTAAATGAACCGTTCGTTGTGCACCCATGGTACAACGCGTTACGAGAAGGAAATTTTCTTACGGGTATTGAAGATTATCGAGGAGTTGATTTTAAAGGTCTTCCGTATTGCTTGACTGCGGCCTTGAGGATGATTTTGATAGACCTTTGGATTGATAAGTTTCCCTCCCCGAGTAATTTGAAAATTTTCTAGGGCAAAACAAAGAAAATGTGTTTTCAAGGTAAAATCCTCCAGACGATGAATTTGAAAGGAACTGCCTAGTTGAATTTGCTTAAATCCTTCGTGAAGATAGTCTTCTTGAGCCAGAGATGGATAAAATCAAGGTTGTCGGGGCTCCAGCAGGTGAAATGAATCTCTCAAAGATGATACGCCCTTGAAGAGGATGGATTGAAAATTTGGCTAAGGCATGAAGAATTTGAACGTGGAGGCGATGAACGCATGAAAATCCTGGTAAGTGAGTTAAGTTTACATTATGAAGTGTTCTAATGCTTTTCTCCTCGCTTGTTTTGCAGGAGGAATGTCGAAGCCAGAGCACAATGACTTGAAGTGGTGAAGCACGATGATATTACAACCTTCGGAGGAAGATAAAGTTATGAGTTTCAATCTCAAAGGGAGAAAGTTGCAAGAAATTGGCTAAGTGTTAGCTCAAGTGACAAAGAAGTTGAAGGGCGACGTCAAGAAAGAAGATCAAGGACAGTGCGAACGCGTCTACAAGCGGAATCTTCTAGAAGACTGATTGTGGGCATTTATTGCCTTTGCTATTTTTGGGAGTGAGTGGGAATCTTTGATTCATTTAATGTACCACTCCCAATTCTGGCGGTTTTTAGGGTTAGGGCTGAGGTGGCACGATTCTAGCCACTCTATTGATTGTAACCCTAGCCGTCTTTGGGACTGGGCTAGCTATATAAAGGGGGAGTCCCCCTCATTTGTAACTCAGTAGACAGTAGAGAAGATCAGAGTAGAATTAGAGTAGAGGGACAATTTAGAAGTAGCTTAGTATAGATTGATAGTGTAGTTTGAAGAAGAGGGAAAGTTTTCCCTTGAAA
>VDFB02220264.1:0-32456 GCA_007258455.2 Sequoia sempervirens
TTTTTCCTTTTATAAAGATTGATCATTCATTGTAATCATTAATCTAGGTAATCTAGTTATTCATTATTCAATACAAAAAACATATTAGATGCTTGTGTGGATCAATCTTTTTTCTCTTGGTTGCATAGAAAATCAGTTGCTTTGATCTTTTGTTTGTGATAGGCATTTTAGTTGCAGGTGATTATTGTAAAATGTGGGGTTCACTATCAAATTCAACATGGTATCAGAGCACCGTATCTATGACTTATCCAAATTTTGAGAGATCTAACCTTGAGGGAAAATTGACTCATCCTAGGGTGAAATGGGCATCACTGTTGAGTCCATAACAATTGAAAACCTAAGGAACGCCTGTCATTTGGTCAAAATCTAAGAAGTTGAAAAAAAAGCAAAAAAAAATTACCAACTGAGAATCTGTATGGAATTTCATATGACCATACAACTTGTACAACCTCAACTTCCATTCCTTCTTTGCCTAGGTGTAGGTTCATAAATTGTTTTTATTTTTATTTTTTACAAAAAAAATCAAACATTTTGTAGGAAAAAATGAAAAAAAAAAGGTTTAAAAAGAGGGGGGCACAACTTTTTAAAGCTTGCGCAGGCCTTACTTCTTTTAGTGGCTTTTTATAGCCGACTTGCGACAATTTCACAGATTGTTGACGATGAATTTTCATCATCACTCTGGCGTCATCCCACTCCCTCCGGTGGCACTAACCACACACCAAAAAACCAAATTGAGGCACCCTCAAGACCAGAGGGAATATTCCCTCCAAAGATTCCAACGAGCAGCATCCAACTAGCAATGAGCAGAATATTCTGCTAAAATAACATATTTTGTCGACAGTTTCTTTTATAGGAGACAATTTTTTTTGGTGAAGAGAATATTCAAGGAATATTCACTAACACCATGGTGATGTCAACATTGTATGAACAACTGCACGAACACCTCCAAGCTCCCCTCTTAGCCATCTTTTTCTCTAAATGAGCAATTTTTTCTTTTTACCATAACTTGGGCATATGGTGTTAGAATCAGACAAACGAGATATCATTGGAAATCTAGGTCCAAGCACTTTCCAATGGTGTAGGTCTCATAATTAATTTTTGTTGTTTGTTTATGTTATCTCAGTCAAAGTTAGATTTTAATTTTTTGCTTTTGAGCTCATAACTTTTTGCTTGTATCTCCAATTTTTGTGATTCCAACAACATTGGAAAGGTATTTTAGAGCTCTTCAGATCCATTTATGCACTTTTTTCTAGAATCTTCACTAGGTATAATTTATTCAATTTTTTGTGATTTCACATTTCTATCAATTACTTAGACATCTTGACACCTGGAAAAGGATTTGTTTGCGTGAGATAACTTCATTTGATTTGATTTACATGCATTGAGGTTATTAGTCTATGATTTTATCATTTGATGAAGTATCATGGGTTTTTCATCCTTTTGTGGTCAACCTAGCAAGGGATAATTATGAGTCTTGGTGAAACGATATCTTGACACATCTCAAGTGGCTTGATATTTTGCCTTATTTGTATGGACTCATACCTACACTAGATGCACCAGGGAGTTATTCAACATGGGGTATTATTAGTGATCATGTTGTAGGAGTGATTTGTTCTAGTGTTGATCTTGACACAATGTGTGCTGTATCAAACATTGATTGTCCCCACACACTTTGGACTTGTCTTTTGGAGATCCATGGAGACAATCATCTCTCCATACCTAGAGGATCCTACTGTAGATTGTCTCATTCCTCTTGTAGATGCATATTTCATGCCCTTTGAAGATGACACTTTAGAGGAGCTCGAGTATATCATAGGTCTTACATGTTTTGATGGTTCAAGGGCTTGTCTTCATGTTCCCACTCTTCAAACTGAGACTAAATATTCATCTTTTGTTGTTTCTGATCAACTTTGCATCGCCACATCCATGGCCCCTATTGGTTCAGTGCACCAAGACATCCATCATATTTCAGACATAGCTAGTTGGGATTTGTATCTTGCAGATATATCATCCTTGTTTGTAGAGTCCTATATTGCAGATTTGAAAGATTACTTTAAGGACATTCATCTCCTCTTTGTTGATAGCCGCATCATCACTATTGGCCCACATATTCATTGTCTTTGGAGCTTGTTCTACATCAATCTTCATAGGTTTCTTGATTGACATCATATCTTTCCGATGTGTGGACACTTGAGCACTTTTCAGAGACACATCATTTGGATTTGGATTCCCGATTCACCCATAATTTTGGATTGGCTTCTCTAATCACCATCAGATCTATTTCTTTGTAAGGGGAGAAATGTTGTTTGTAGGCAGTGGATCATGTTATATTTTTAGGCATTCATCATTGACACAAAAGCTCTTTCTTTATGGGGGGATTCATATCCTAATTTTCTCTCCTACTGGGGGACATCTATTGTACTTGTGTGACATAAGCAGTCCTTGGGGGGTCATATTGAGTCCTCATTCTATCATTCTTTCATTAGGGCAATTATTTCATTTTCTCTCTTTTGGAGAGGGGTTTTTCCCATGTGGTTTTCTCCTTTTCTCTAGTTATGACAAATTTATTTTGTTTGTACATGGATACCTCATCATACCTTGTAGCCAAGACCCATCCATACATCCATCATTGCATTTTTCATTAGGGTTTTCAACTTCTCCTTGAGTTGATCTTAAGGGAGGTTTTTGAGTAATTAGGACATCACTTGATAGTTAATTAATCATTAAGTCCCTTATTTATTTATTTATTTAAGATAAACTTAGGAATGCTTATTTATTATTAGATTGGACTAAATATAAGTCAAGTTGTCTCATTGCATGAGATTAGGACACTTGTCACAATCTAATCAAATCCTCATCTAGGGTTTGATTTTTTCTTTTATAAAGATTGATCATTCATTGTAATAATTAATTCATGTAATCAAGGTATTCATTATTCAATATAGAAAACATATCAGATGCTTGTGCGGATCAATAATTTTTCTCTTGGTTGCATAGCAAATTAGTTGCTTTGATCTCTTATTTGTGATAGGCGTTTTAGTTGTAGGTGATTCTTGGGAACTATGGGGTTCACTATCAACTTCATAATAAAAAACTATCATCATGTTGTAGTGTTTCCAAAGTGATGAAGGATGGAGAAGTAGCAAAAGAAGAGTTGGTAGGAATTTTCTCAAAACAAGCACTTCTCACAATGAACAACTCATGAGTGGTGGGAAGAAGAAACCTATATCCTTTGGCATTATATGCATACCCAAAAACTACACAAGGATTTATCTATAGGTCCATAAACTTACATTTTTTGCTAGAATGCAGGCCCATGTAGGAGAGCCAAATACATGAAGGTGTTTCGCTAAGGGTTTTTGATACTTGTCTAAGCTTGGAAAGGAGTTACCCCCTTCACAACTTGATGAGGAAACCGTTTCTAAATATAACATGCATAGTTGATGGACTCCACCTAATATGGTGATGCCAAAGATTTAGAGTGTATCATACAATTAGCCACCTCTTTCAAGTACTAATTAATTCATTTTTCTACTCTATTATGTTGAGGACTATAGGGAATTGTATATTGTAGATCAATGCCTTTACAAACACAAAAATTCTCAAACTTGTGGTTGACATATTCTCCCCTTTTATTTATTTGTAGAATCTTGATAGATTTATCATATTATTTCTTTGCAAATTCTTTGAATTCTATAAATGAATAAAAAAAAGCAGACTTGTTTCAAAAAATACAAAAAGGTGTGCTTAGAAATATCGTCAATGAAGGTCAAAATGTATCAGCTCCACTAAAAGATGGATATGAAAATGGGCCAAACAAATCACAATGTACTAGCTCCATAAGCTATGAGGCTCTCCAAGATTTTATTTTTCAAAATTATCATTTGGATTCTTGCCAAGAATGCAACCATGACAAACACCATTGGAAAAATGAAGTGTAGGCATGTCTAATACCATGTCATGTTGATTGAGCTAATGCAAGTAGAGGAAGTTCAAGTGGTCAAATTGTTGATGCCACAAATTGTTCATTTCATCTAAATGAGTAGATAAAGCTATCGCAAGTAGAGGAAGTTCAAGTGGTCAAATTGTTGATGCCACAAATTGTTCATTTCATCTAAATGAGTAGATAAAGCTATCGCAAGAAAGTAAAGAACAAAATGAGAAAAGTGATAAAGCTTGGACTAATTATCTATTTCCCATGATAATTGTAGAAAATTGTGCAATTCATTGATGACCACACTATTTGGAGTGAGTTGAAATCACTTGCTAGAACTTGTATGGGTGATGTGATAGATAGATATGATATTAGTTGACAAGGTACACATAGAACACCATTAAATATCATTTCGCTGACATCAATAGACCCTCTACTAATAACCTCCTTATAGTGCCCCTCTTGTTTTCATCTTGTTGATGTGAGATTGGTGTTTTAGATTCATTGTTTCCTTGTGATTTTGTGGTGTGTATGAACCACTGCATGCTTGAGATAAGGTTCCTCAACATGTTGGTTGTTGGCGTTTTGTATATTTACATGCTTGGTTTATCAATATGCTTCAGTTTAGTAATGTGCATTATATATGTTGTGATTAAATGTGAATCTGATTATTGGTGTGCAAAAGGAATTATTGATATAATGAGTTATATATTTGGATGTTATTTATCCTTTATGTTATTGGAACCGTTGGAATGATTATGTTGTGCTTTGGCTATATATACATTGAGCAGGTACCCTTGACATGTGTTGAATGGTTACATGTACAGGTTTATTTCTCCACCTGGCTACACAAATCTGAGTTATTCCCCAATGATGGTTAATTCAGAGATATCAAATTGGGCCTCCCTATCCATTCCTCGAACCTACTCAAATCAAGTATGATATGTGCCATATTTGACCCTATGTGAAATTAGATCTAAGTTAGGAATTATTTTGATATGCCCGTGTCATGAATGACCAGTGAATGTCTGATTTAATTAATGGTTTAAATTCAGTATTTTCACATAAATAAAATGTTAGGAATTTCAATGATTTCCTATATTGGCTATTAAAATATTTTTTGTGTTTTGGGAAAGGGGAAATAGAATGAAAGTAGAAATGAAGTTATGCTATTGTTTAATTAAATTGTGAAAATTCTTTGGGTTGGGAATTGAGGGTTATGTTGATTTAAATATCTTGTTTGAATTATAAATTCCGTAAATTTAAAATATTATATGCTTATATGGATACAAATCATAAATTTAAATGATACATGTTATTTAGAAATTGATTGATGTGTCTATTTGGGGTTTTGAGGAAAACGAGAATTAAGGAAATAGAAAATGAATTTTATATTATTTTAATTGTGAATTTAAAAAGGGTAAATGAAACAAAAAGGTCATGGTTAAATGTGTGAAATTGAAAATTATAAAAGAAAATTTAAACGTCCTATTTGTATATGGTAACACCTACAACAATGGAGTATGCATGCTATAAATTTGGTGTTGCACATATAAGAACTTATACAATTTTATAGGAAGAGAGCTAACAAGAAAATCTCACAACTAAAAGAATTTTATCATTTTCGTAGAGCTCATGTGTGGATTTCAAAGGGATAGGATTAAATATTAACATGTTTAAATATTGATTTTACGATGAAGGCATTCTCCTCTCCTAGAGGGACCAAGCTTCTTTAGAAAATCAATGGTTAAGATTGGTCCTTAAGGATGCAAGATGATTGGAATCGTCTTGGTTGTTCCTTGTAGCTTTGTCATTGATGTCACTTTCAACATCTCACACCAATAATTGATTTTGTCTATTTGGGATTTTGATCAATCCAACAACCTTGTACATGTATTTTGTTTATTTTTATATAAGATTAAAACTCTAGGAATGCTATATCATATCACTAATTTCTATGACAAGGTGATTTATGTTGGATTTCTTTGTGTGACAAGTTTAGAGATTGTAAATGCCTTTTTCATGACATTGAATTGATGTAAAGAAAATTGATTTACATTGAATCCTTATTGAATTCTAATTTGTCCCGAAGCTTTGTTTGACTAATTGTGAAGTGATATGAACTCTATTTAGGGGTAGTTATGCACTTATTACCATTCTAATTGTACATGGTTATGTATAAGGAGGTTGTATTTGCATAATAGTTCAAAGGATTAAAGTAGTTTTGGTTGTTTATGATAGAAATTTGAGAAAAAATTTTATAAATGAAGCGAAGTGAAATGGATTCATAGTGACATTGTTTTTTACCCCTTAATAAAAAAATACTTTGATAGGAACTAGAAACTTTTTACAAAGGAAAGATGAGAATTGATACAAAAGCCACACAACAACACAAGTACAACCAAGCTACCCCATAACAACTACTACACAAAAAAAAGCAAACCCACCAAAACAACCAAAAAATCAAGTTTTGAAATGACATGGAATTTTATATGAGGGAAAACCGACAACTACCAAAAGAATTGTTCAACAACATAATAACATCCAAGATACCATAGGAGAACAACCACCACTAACCTACATCACACCCAAATCCATCCTTGCAATCCACACACCCTTAATCCGAAGAGGATTCTAAAATAAATCTAGGTAGACCTTGCTTCTTTCTTTGAAGAATTGTCCATGCCACACCATTATCTAACTCTTTCAGTCATGGAAAGATAAGGGATTCCTCAACTATCTCCACAACCAGAGTCACCTCACAAGATAATGAAAAATGTATTACAAAAGATATATTGCATATAATATGCAAAAAAAATAGGAGCAAGAATCCCCCATAGCCCAACAACAAGGTGATGGGATTAGACAAAAATTCCTAAGTCATATAAAAAAAAAATTCTAACAAGGAATGATGATATCACATGGACCACACCAACCCTAAGTGAAGCCACCATAGGAGGAGCCTCCAACATCACATCATGATCCACTGATCGAGGAGTGAGACCAAGATACTCATCCACTAGAGAGTCAAAAACATTCATAGTCAAATGATTAGGGAGGGCATTATGCCACCATGTAGTTGAGCCCACAATCTTGCCAGAAACATGGGGATAATCAAAAGCAAGATGTCTAATAGAAAGGCACCATTTCCAACAAAATGTTAAGGTCTCATAGTTAAGTAACTAAATTCATCACCTATCCTCAACCATCAAGACAAGATCACCATGAAGAGACTAGGGAATATCGATGTCCACCAAAACCTAGGAAAATGTAGAGTAGCCAATGTTGGATGTAGTTGAATCCACCTTCAAAAAATGACTAATAGCATTTTTGATATCCTCAAAGTAGAAATCCTCCCAAAATTAGAGAGGGAGATTAGACAACCTCACTCAAAGTGGCATAATATTGAAAGATTTAGGCATAGAGTTAAACGAGGGAAACCATGATTTGAGAGAAAGTGAGTGTTCATCCCACATACACAACCTTCCATCAACCACCAACTCCATGTCCTCGAGTTTGAAAACTTGCCACATCTCCTCTTGATTGATTCATTATTTTTGTAAGTTACATTGTAGATATGCCTCATGCAACTGAGGACCAACTAATTTATAAGAGGATAAATGTTATGGAGCTTTTCACCCAAGTGAAAAAGAATGTTATTTTCATATTTAAATGACTTTCAAATTAAAAAGGAGATAAAAATGAAAGTTTATGCAATTACCCTCAGGTTAAAAGGAAAGTAAAAAGAAAATGTTTAATTACCTTTGAAAAATATTTTGAAAATACATGATTATTCGATGAAAACAAAGAGTGAATAACCCCATTAAAATAAGGAAAAATAATTAATTAAAATGATAATTATGATCTGAAAAAGTGTGATGGTTTGGGAACAACCTCTTAAAATATTATATAAACTCTGCAAAAAACTTGGAAATGGCATGGTTGGTCCACTCAAGTAAGCAAGAATTTTAGTGTGCTATGGGTACTGGGGAAGGGTCACACAAGGCATGTCCAACTCAAGGTACATGGTACATCGAGGATTGTCTTGATCAATTGTTTCTTTTGAAATGTGTCATAGCTAATAAGGTCAAAACCACTAAGATATTCTTTTAGTGATATTCATTCCAATTATTTGATTCATATATGTACTTGCACCCTCTTGAAAAATGAATTTCATGAGTGTTGTTTGATTGCTGGTTATAAATATTTAAATATTTATTGCATTGAATATGTTATTAGAATACATTATAAAAACGTCAGACCCTATCCTATTCAATCTCATACCTTTCACATTGGTGTGTGATTGAGAAATAGATTTTGGAAGAACTTTATTTTGTGTTTGTACAATTGTCCAAGAAATGTTGTCAACCAACTCTTCTGACCTAGGAGAAGTTGGTGGTGGGGCCGAGGGGTAGAGAGGGGTGGGAGATCCCCTCTTAGAAAGCCCATCCATGGGGCCAACAAAAATAGTGGTACAACAAATCAAAGTTGTCAAACATCAATCAATCACCTCATGAGCAAGTGAGGGGAAAACAAAGCATAAGAAACAAGGATGTGAGCAATCAAATCAAATGGCAGGTGAGACACACCAAGAAGAGCCAAAGGAGTGACTCTCTAGAGTTGTGCCAACCGCATGAGGAACCCTCCTAAGAACAAGAGGAACAAGGAGAGATGACCCAACATCCTAAGGAGACTCATTGTCCTGAGGGAGCCAAGAACTTGAGAGTCAAAAGCTATAATATGTGATCTTCATGTGCATTTTTCCACAATGTAGCCACCCCCTTACATTAAGAGAGTACAATCAAAATTTGATAGAAATAAACCATCAAAAGGAAAGACCCTCATAGTCAAGTAGTAGTATGTGGCCTATGCCCCACTATCAACCTAATATCCACATGATGAGCCTTGAAGATATTAATGTCCACCAAAATATAGATAAACATAGAGTGACCCATTAATAAAATAGTAGAGCAAACCTTCAAGAAATGTCCAATAGCATTACCAATGGTCTCATAGCAAAAATCTTCCCAAAATTGAAAGGAAAGATTCAAAAGTCGAACCCAAATCAATCTAACACTAAGAGGTTCAAAGAGGGCTTGGAAGGAGATAGACCAATACTTGATCGAGAGAGAGTGTTCACCCCACATCCACAACCTACCATCAAGCACCAAATCTCATTCCTTTGAAGAAACAAAAGTCACTTTGATTGAAGGAGATAGACCAATACTTGATTGTGAGAGAGACTCACCCCACATCCACAACCTATCGTGGAGCACCAAATCTCATTCCTTTGAAGAAGCAAAGGTCACTTTTCAAAAATCCTTGACACATGGGAATGGCTCTATCTTACCATCTATAATAAATTTCCATGATGCCAAAGCCCATATGTAGAAGTCAAGAAGAAAGGGCCACTAAGTTGTTGAATCTCCAAACCAAACCCTGATGGAGATAAAAATCCTGTCCACAAACCACCACAGGGGACGATTGTGAACAGGGAAGGGGCCAAAATTGTCATGTAGCAATGAGTGGGCGGGAACCCTTGAGCCAGTTATGGTAGCATAAAACCACTGGCGACCCAAATCAGCGGTCAAATCACCACCAGCAGCATGGCGCCTAGGAGAAACCTCAATCCCAGGAACAAAAGTGCTAAATTTAGCACACGGGGTCGGCTATATCCTAGCCTGCACCAAGGTCAGTATTGGCCGAAGGCTGCAAAAAATTCGTTGCAGGAGGCAATGCGGCGTCCCTATGAAGAGGAGACGCATCACCCAGACCAGTGCAACCATCGTCACACAGCAGCAACATCAGGTCGTGGCGGCGAGAAAAGAACAAGCGTAGTTTTGCATCTGCTGCCAGGAGAACCAACTCCAAATATAGCGCCACCACCTCCTGGCAAAGGCATTGGGAAAGAGCCAGAGTTGTCGCCGTTGCCAAAGGACTCGCCATTCACAAGAAGCAGAGAAAACACACCAGCTATAACTGAACGTGGTGGGACGAAGTCGTTTGCAGGCGCTAGGGTTTCTGAAAGACTCGGGAGCACCATTTCTTGGACTTCTATTTGGGAAAGAGCCAAAGCCGTCGTTGTTTCTATAGGACTCACCATTGACAAGGAGCAACAAAAACGCTGTTGGGGCTATGTATGTAATTTTTTGTTTGTTGCAATTATAGATTATTTATTTATTTTCTGCAAATAGCATAACTATAGTAAGGAATGATATTTTCTCAGTCCATGAAACTTAAGATAAAAAAAATCATGGAGTCAATTTTGATGATGAATTATTAAGTATGATTTGAAATGTCGATACAAATAAATAGACAGTTGAATCCAATTTTTTTTTATCTAATAACATAACTTTCTCTTTCTAGAGTATTCTTCTTAATCGATTTATTGATTTTAAGCAAGAATTTATTAGCAAAACAAATATCATATCTCAAAACATAAAAAAACAAGCATTCAAAAGTATCCATATCCAACATATTTCACACATTTAAAGTCTTCAACACATTCAAAACACACTAACCGACCACACATTCTACATTACAAACATTTTCAAACAAACATCTCACAAACAATATTAAACACATGATCACGTAGGCATTTGACTAAAACACATGTGAACATCAAACTATTCACTTGGTGAAAAACCCATTTAATTTCCTTGTTCTAGAGTGACACAAGATAATAGTGGGAGCAACTGGATCGTAGGAGTGGTTTGCAAGTAGTATACCAATCAACTCGTTTTCCACCTTTCATACTCAAACAAACTTTTTGTTCTCGAGGAACTAAACTAAATTGCTAGTGGGAAACAAATCCTAGAAGGGACAACCTAATTTTAGAGAACACAATATTGAATTGTTCACCTCCTTGATCTTCATCATCCATTTCACCAAAATAATCAACATGCAACACAACAATAAATGCCAACACATCATCCACTTCACAACTTGACTCCCCATGATGCTAATAAGTTGCATATTCCAATTTTCCATGCATATAGGACCTAAATACCAAAAATGCTTTTTTTTTGTTTAGATACCATGGAGTGGTATATTTAAACCTACTATTAAGATCTCCAATAGGTAATAGATGTCCTCAAAGCACAATGCATTCCTACTCTCTAGGGAATTGCAAAGTATAATAATCTACATTCTAATAAAGCCCTAATTCACTAATGATACTCATTAATGATGTGATATCCTTCACCCTTACCACCATCTAATTCTATATTTTCAAGATGTTCCCACTCATATGAGGCATGTCTCATTAATACACTCTTGAGATGGGAAACAATCCTAATTCCACTCCATACATACAAAATTATGTTTATTGACACTATCGTGGTCATCTACATTAGAATTAACACCCTACAAAAGCATTAAAACCCCCATCATTAATTTGAGAGATCCTTCAATTTTTTGATTTTGAACATAAATATAAACTATTAGTTTAAATCTATACTAAAATACATGAAACCAAAAAATAAACCATTTTTTCCTTCTTGGCAACAAAGCTTTTTACATAGCTCAACTTTTTGCAAATCATGTATCCATTGTTAAGTTAGGTGATAATTCCTATCCTTTAGCTCATTAAATAGCAAGTCAGCTCATACACCCTTCAAATCCCTACTACTAGGATCCCTAGTAGGCAATAGATGCCCTCTAAGGCACTATTTGTTTCGTATTCACTCTAGAGAATTGAAAAGTGTAATAAATCTACATTCCAATAGAGGTGTAGTTCATCAATGATCTCAACTAGTGGCATGATATCCTTCACTATTACCACTATCCAATTTTGTACTTTTTAAAATGTACCACTCATCCAAGGCATGTCTCACTAATGCACTTTTGAGCTTGGAAACAATCCTAGCTCCACTCCATCTAATGTAAGATGACCTTACATTATGCTTATTTAGAGAATCATGTACATCTCCATTAGAATTAACACCATGCAAAGGCATAGAAAAACCCCATGATTAATTTGAGATGTCTTTCAAAATTTAATTTTGAGAATAAATTTTCATCTTCCAATTCTATTACTAACCACCAATTCAAAACTATTGGTTACAATGTAAACTAATAATACATGAATCTAAAAAATCAACCAATATTGTTCTAGATAACTGATCATTTTATAATTTTTGTCATTAGATTCTCAAATATTGCATTTTCTATTTTTGCAATCTCTTACCTATTGCAAACCCTTAGGGAATTAGAATTATTTGGTCAAAAGAATTGACTGGGTTTATCTATATGCTCTTCTTTCCATACCTTGTCTTTTGATTTATATAAGATATTGTTTTTTGTTATTTCTCTCTTTTTAGTTGCAAATGAGGTAAATTTTCATTTGACTCGTCTTTCCAATCAATCTTATAAGTTTTTGACCTAGGCTATGATTTTACCATTTGATAGGCTAAATCATATCTTTCAAACTTTATAAGATGGTGATGCTATTTTCTTCTAATTCTACACACATCTTGTCCTAATCTCTAACACCCCCCATCTTATTGCTCTTATCAACTTGCTTCAATCCATTGCAATAATGCTTAGCTCCACACATGACACTTTCGTGCCTACTTCTTGGTATTACACATCTAATTTGTGAGCTAAGTTGTTATGTGAGTGCAACAAATATTTTACATCCCATCTTTGTTCATAGCATGCATCCATAAGTAGGTTAGATAATAATTCATTGCATTTAGCTCATGAAATAGCAAATCAATCCATACATTTTTTCAAATATTGTGACCCATCTTCTAGTAGTTAGTTCCACATTCTAAGAGAACAAGATGTATGCACTATGAAATACAATGTTTTCAATACCATGTAGCCCAATATAATATCATGGCTTACATTACAATTTACATATTTCCAATAGGTCTTTCCCTTTTGCTTGCACTCATCTATGTCCTTCCATGCAATGTCTTTTTGCCTTGTTTTGCTTATTTTTGTTTTTTTGCTATTATGACATGCTTATTTGTAATCAAAATATGTTGATTTTCTTTGAGAACATAGTTTTATGGTGTAGTTTTCTCCTCTTCAAGTTATGCACTTTCCTCTTTGATTTGGGTCACTCTTGACCCCTTTTCGACACTTGAAAGTTTTGGTCACATTTTGTGTTTTCTATTATTTTTACTTAAAGCTGTACTTTAGTTCCACAATCTAAGAGAACAAGATGTATGCACCATAAAATACAACCTTTCCAATGCCATATAGCCCAATATAGTATGATGCCCTATGTTACAAAATACTTATTATCTAGTGTTTCCATCTAATCTAGTCCTTTTGCTTACACACATTTGTGTCTTTCCCAATGTATTTTTCCCTCATTTTGCTTATTTTTGGTTTTGTGCTATTTGACATGTTTTTTTTTCATCAAAACATGTTGATTTTCCTTGAAAACATATTTTGTGCACTTTTCCCTTTGATTTGTGTCACTCTTGAACCCTTTTCAACACTTTCTAGTTTTGGTTACATTTTGTGTTTTCTATTATTTTTTACTTAAAGCTCTACTTTTTATCAGTTTCCTTAAAAACATGTTAGTTATTACATTTTCACATCTTCTTTACATTAATTATTGTTTCCCCTTGGATTCCATTTTTCATGTGTTATTGCATTCATCAATTTGACATTTTTTGTGCTTGTCTAGGCACAAATGTCCAACCATCCCAAAAGTTGGCTGAGACTTGCATTGTGACACGATCTTCATATTCTTCACTAACTTAATCCCTTGATCTATAGCATATGATCCTTTAAATGATCTAACACTCTTATAGAAGCTTAAAACATAATTTTGTGCCAATGTTGCTTATCAGTGTAAGCATTGAAATTAGAAAAATAAGAAAATAAAAGAATCAAAAACATAAAATAAAGAAATTAAATCTAAATTATTATTCTACCGATCCCACTGCAAACCTCAAAATAATGATGTTTTTCCTTGCTTGGATGTGGATGATAAATCTCAACAGCATAACAATAGACTTGATTTCAATTATGATTGGTTAATTTTGAATTTTGATAGAGTTGATTTGCATAAAATGTGAGATATGAAAATGGTAAAGAAAAGGCTATATTTATAGACTTTTTAAGGAAAAATCGATTGAGAGATGAGGATAAGAATAAAGACTAAAGTTAACTGAACTGACTGTGGAGTCAACTCAACTAATATATAGAAAAAATCCATTTTACATCATGGAGAGATAATAATGAGTTATTTGATTTAATTAATGGATAATTGTGCACATAAAGTTTCCATTTGAAGATTGAGTTGACTAGTGGATGAAGAAGATTCTAAAATCAAATGAAGTTAATTGTCAGAGAAGAAATAATTGACCAAAGAGATGAAAATGAAATTTATTTGAATATGGATAATTAGTTCTCATTTAATTAAATAATAAAATATTATTTAAAATTAAATAGATAAATGGAGATTATTAATAAATCATAAATTAATAATGATTTAATAAATAGATCAAATGGATATTATTAATTAATAAATGATTTGTGATGTGATAAATGATATTAATGGACAATTAATGTGATGATTAATAAATAGTTAATTAATAGATAGAATTAATAATTTAGGGAATGATATGATGATAATTAAGGTTGATGATTAGGAGGAATATTTTAGGTGTACATTTTTCCCTTCTTTGAAGTAATGTTCAAAGTAACATTGTTTCAAAGAAAAAAAAAGTAGCCACGAAGAAAAATTAGAAGAGATGAAGATGATGATATGCCCCAATTAGGTGAAAAATGGAAATTAGAAAAGATGAGATGATAGATGCCCCCTCGAGAGATTACTTGTGCATAAAGTGCACGAGTGATCTCTCGAAAGAGGAGAAGAAGAAGAAAATGTTAGATGAAAGATGGAAAACGATGGATGAAAAAGATTAAACTATGGATGCAAGAAAGATGGTTATGAATGCAGTGATGATGTGTTATGCCAACTTTGAGATTAACAACCTTTATTTGATATAGCAATGGATGTTATGCACCAGGGTATAAAAGACCAAGCTGGTAATGTATCCAATGCATGGATTGACTCTCAAGAAAACAAACAGACAATAGGATGCCCCAACACTCACAAGGCATATGACGCTCTTGGTGGATTTGTATTGAGACAACAATTAAACACGACACATAGAAACAATAGACCTTGCCCTACTTTATACCATGTCAAAGAACACCATGATATGAAATGATCATGGTGACCTTGTGTAGGCACAATATGGGTCAAAAGATAAATCAAAATAAATATTTAAATGTCAAAATATAAACCAAAGAAAAAGACAAGCAATGATCAATAGACACACAACAATACTATCTTCTGCCAAGATGTAGGAAGGACTAAAGGATGGATGTGGATCATGTCTGGTTTTAGGAAGAAAACATCTCGTATAAGACAAATTTCTAGTTTCAAGAAGGAAACATCCAATATAAGACAAGTGATGGGTGATAAGGAAATACTCATGATAATAAAGGATTGTTTTGACTGCATGTTATCTAGGTTGATGTTGATCTCTAAGATTTTATGTTGAAGTACATGTTTCAAGTGTGATGGTTGATGGTTTGAAGCACATGTCTATGTTTAGTTTTTTCTTGTGGTTATTGATGGATTGGTATGTTAAGGATGGTATACTATAAGGAACATGAAAAATGCATATTAGTAAAAGATACGCACAAACAAGAAAACAAGCATGCACAAGGATACACAAACAAACATGATCTTGCCCCTAGTCTAGCTAAAAATCAGTTCATTGATTGATGATGATGATAACATTGTTGAAATGGGAAGGACACATCCTGAAAACAATGCAATGACTGGGAAAGACATATCCCAATGATGATAATGTGACTAATGGATAAAGGTTTGTAGCAAAGCTGGGAACAAAACTAAGGTATGTTTTGGATTACACATTAGATTGCATAGCAAGATTGTATAGATTAGGATTGTCGCATTTGGATGAACTGCTCTTAAGACTGGATGGGACTATGGAGGGATGTTGGCTAGGTGGATTGGAAGCTTAGAACCAATGACAAGGGAAAACCAAGTCCTATGATAGGTATGAAAGGATAATGGATTGCTTTGGTAAAGGATAGGAGACATGAGGATTATTGGATGGAGGATTTATGATATGATCTCTAAGGACTATGTCACATAGGAATAACTTATTTTATCCAAGATATAAGGTTTAATAATGCTATATAGGTAATGGAATAAACAAAGGATGGACATGTCAAGAGTTTTCCAAAGCATGCTTTAATTTTGTGCCCTAGTCTTTATCAAGATCAAGGTGGATAGGGAAGATGGGTGGAAATGATATGGATTGGATGGATGGATAAAAATGTCATGAGAAAAGTATGGAAAATAAGATAACTTGCTCCCAAGTGTAATGGTCCACATAGATAATTGGTCTTACTAATGACGCATGTTTGCCAAGTTTTCATCATGGTACTTATCCAAAGTGCCATAAAATGGTTTTCACTATTTGATGAATTATTTCTCTTAACTATTTTTTTTGCATTTTTTTGGTATTTTATAGATGGCCTTGATGTTTTAGACGATCATTGATTGTTTTGAATCCTTTGATGGTGTTGATTTAGATGTTGGTGTCATGATATGCCAATAGTGAACTCTATAGATAGATTGCCTTGTCAATATCATGTCACTTGTATATAATCCATTGATGTCATTGCGATCCTTTCTTATACTAGGTTTGGCCTTATCCAAATATGTATGTCGTGATAGAGTGCTATGAGAGTCCCTATGATAAAGTGTTGTTGCCAGGATGTGATGGATTTGTGAAGTAAGATTTTTAGAATTTAGGTGAGATGTTGGATTATGATGGGTGATGGTAGAAGTGGATTGATTATTTGGAATTTTAAAAAGACTTTTTATTTGCCAAACTTGGGATGGTGGATGATGGACTTTAAACTTTGGATTGTGATTTGGTTTGGAACCAACACTTTTATACACCTTAAATTGTGGGATTGACAACCATTTTGAAGGAGGTGGACACTTGTTATATGTAGGAGACCTCTTTTCTTATGGCTCCACTTTTTGATTGGATATTGGATTGACTCTTTTCTTTGCTTGATCCATTTTAACTTCATTTATCCACTTGGATTTTTTGGGTTCAATGGCCTTAAAATTTGATTTTGGCCTTTGGATTTGTAAGAATTTTGTTTTTGTTGGTTCCAATTGATGGGTTTAATGATTTTGGAATGATATTTTATGGTGTGGATGCAAGGAGTGTTAGCAACAACCTTATCATAAGGACTACACAGGGACCCTTTTTTGATATTTGTATTGGATAAAGTTGCCCCTAATATGATGGAGGTATCACTAACATTGTTTGATTTGTTGATTGAAGAATAATCAAGACCTTGATGTCTGGGATTTACACAAAATTGTACGAGTTCTAGGATCCCTTGCTCATGGGACATTTAATGTTGTTTTAGAAACACGATGCTATCCCATCTTTGTATAGCTAGAAATCATTAATATTTTCTATTTCTCATCTACAAGAAAAGCTAATTTGACAAAAGCAGATGATCTCAATTGATAAGATATTGTGGCTTTATCCTTCATCATGCTTGTTGCTTCTTGATCATTTGGGATGTCAATATGATCCATGGTAGCTTTTGTATCTTCTTGTTTCATATGATCCATGTCAATTGTTTTATAATCTGTGTCCAAGTTAGGCAAGTGTCTCATCTTGGGAAATGGAGGTGGTTAGACTATGTGGTATGATCAACTTCAAGTTTGTGATCATGAATGAGATAAAGGTGGATGAGGGGATCATCTTGGATTTCTTCATCATAGGTAGGATCTTGATTGAATATTGGATCATCTTAGATGCCATGATTAGAGATGGGATCTTGATCAAAGAATGAATTAACTTGGATATCATGATCATCTAGAGGTGATTCTTTGATGGAATTAGAGATGGTATCATTGATTGAGGAATAAATAATCATGGATAGTATAAATATGATTTTGATCAAGGATCAAATTAGCTTGTATGTCATGACCATCTATAGGTATTTTTTGGGTAACTTAATCTTGACTTATCTTGGAGTTTATTTCATCGTGCTTTGGACCTTTCTGTTGACATAGATCCAATGGTTTAGATGATGGAATGTGATTTTGGATATGAAGAGGAGATTCTTTGATAGACTCAAGATTTTTGCATGGAAATAATGGGGTTTCAATAGGAAGATCTTTTGTGAGATTGATAGGTGATGGAGGGAATAATGGTGGGAGATGTTTGGATGGTTTAGGATTAACAATGTGATGAGATTCCCTAGATCTATTTTCATATTAAAGTTGAAAATCCTTTACTATTAATCCTTAGAGAACATGGCTAAAGGTATTTTTATTGGATGGATTTGTGGATTGGGATGGAGTGGATTTCAATGGTTTAGTAGATGAAGGATTGGGATAAGAGGTGGAGTCTATAAGACTTTCTTGGTTTGGTGAGGGGAATGATTTGGGATATGCATGAGCGATAGCAATTTGCAATATGGTTTGGTTCAAAGATTGGTTTCCCTTGTCAAGGTTAGGATAAGGATGACTAATGGATGTTTCTTGGGGATCAATGGTATAGATTGTGTTAATTGGTTGTTGATATTGAGGGTAGATGGATGGAGGCTAGAGCTTATGGTTTGTTGGTAAGTATGTTTGAATGTTGGGGGTTGTTGGTATGGATGATAGATGGATAGATGACTAGTGATTGTGGATGGATGACTAGCTAGGGATTGTGACTTATTGTTACTAAGGATGGATGGATTGATTACTAGAGCTTGTAGATTTTTGGTATTAAGGATTGATGGATGACTAGGGATTGTGGGTTGTTAGTATTGATGGAACATGGATGGATGCCACTTAAGGAAATAAAATCTAAGGTTTGATCATCGTAAGGCTCATACTTTGGTTGATCAACAAGACTCTCATTATCATCATAGAGGTCATACTCTGGTTGATCAACAAGGCTCTCATCATCATCATCATCAAAGAAGGGGTTTTTAGTTTGATTAAGGAGACTATCAAGGTAAGATAAGGTATGATTATGAGTTTAGATTAGGATGGCCAATGAGATTGTTTAGATGGATAAGCTGGTGGAGTTTCGGTTTGGATGCAAATGATGCTTGAGTTGGTGGATAATGGTTGGATTCTCAACATTGGTGCAAGGTAAAGACAAGAAATCAAAGACTTTTTTGGTTTTTGGTTTATTGGTTTTTCAAAATTTTTTGGTTTTTTTAATTTTTTAAATGTTTTTGAGGTTTTGAAAACTTGAGAAACTATACTAGTAAAAAGACAAAAGAATAAAAAATCTAAGGCTTAAAAAGGATAAGGTCCTTGTTCGGTTTTAGATGGGGAGATTTTATTCCAATAAAAGTAGACATGAAAAACACATGAACAATCCTAAATTAATCAAGTGGGAGTGTTAACTTAATGTAGGCCCACCCGCCAAAGATGCAATACCTTCAAATGAATGGGTAACTAGGGCATGCAAAGGTTATGTACCACTTCTACACCCCTTACCTTAGAAGGCCAAAGCCCTACAAAGGAATAATTGCCACCTCAACAAGAGAAAGTACATGGTGAGTAACTTCAGACATGATATTGTACCCTGCACCACACAACAACAAATGAAAGGTCTTAAACTAGGCTATACATGTTTTATAGGGGAATCCTCTATATGCCAAGGGCACGTGAGGCCTAATCCGTGAATTTGAAAATGCAAGAAAGTCAAGCAACTGGGAGAATAGGGTAACCCATCCTTTTCCTTTGCTTCCCCAAGGTATAAAATTCTTGGGAGCTTAGCTTGAATGGAAAACTCACAACTTCCAAGAGGTGTATACTATTTATACTCTGTCAAAACACTGGAGTTGAGATCGTCCTCTAGAGTGATGATATCCCTAGAGAGCCCCCCTTAAAAGCGAGAAAAGTGATCTTCCTGATTCTCAAGATCATGCAAGCGTGCGAGAGAACATACACACACTCTTTTAGAATTAAAAGACACTTGTTCTTTAATTAACCAAAATGAAACATGAAACTCTTTTTAATCTCACAAATCAATCGTTTGAAAATAGATAAAAAACAAAGCAAACAAAAAGAGAAAAGGTCAATACAAATTATCTTCAAACAATTATCCTACAAGATAAATACATTAGAAGTTTAAATTTTAGCACTTTAACTTACAAAAATGTTTATTTTGTGTGCCTTGATCTTTGACAATGAAAGAAAGCTACAATTAAAGGTCAATGAAAAACATGCAAAATAAAATTTCAAATAGAAAAACTAATTGTATGGTTAAATTGCTTGCGAAATTTTGATAAATTTTAGAAAAACTCCTCAAAAATGATAAATTATGCAACAATTACGTTCGTTTGAAGTTTTTTTAAAAATGCTAACTTTGAACGATTATACTTGATTTCTACAATCTGATATCAAAAATTTGTTTGCACCACTATGTTCGGCTCACAATCATCTCTCCAACGCCTACAAGAAGTTGAAAAACGGATGAGTATTGCAAAAGTCATGATCATTTTAATGAAGGTAGTTTTTTTAACAATGGATTGACGATTTTTAACATCTAATAAAATGGTTTTTGACAACAAAAAAGCGATTTTGACTATCAATTTGTGGTTTTTGAGATTTGAAGGTTGTTATACTTGAACATGGTGCTTTTTATTAAAAATCATGCTTTTGAGGTTTAAACTAGAGTTTTTGAAAAAAAAAAAGGAGGTTTGCTAAAAAAATCATGCTTTTTGCAAATTTAATATGATATTTAGAAAATTAAACATGATTTTTGTTGTTAAAACATGGATTTTGTTATTTAACAAGTGATTTAATATGCAAACTATGGATATTAGCTATTTAAAACATGATTTTGCTATCTAACAAATGGTTTAACATGCAAACTATCTATTTTAGCCTATTCAAAACATGGTATTCTAGATAACAAATGGTTTAACATGCAAAACATCTATTTTAGCCTATTTAAAACATGGTTTTATCTTTAAAATTTATAAATAATTAGATCAATCAAAACCTACAAATGATAAAATATTTCAAACACACATCAAACATGATATTGAAATTTTTGTTGGAATGTGTTTTCTTGCCAAAACTTCTACAACATACAAAAAAATCATGCTCATAGACAACAAAATCAATTAAAATATTGCATGTTCATGTCGGGTTCACCAAAATGTAAGCATTGAAGTAGGAAAAATAAGAAAATAAAAGAATGAAAAACATTAAAAAAAAAAGAAATTAAATATAAATTCTTATTTTACCATCCCACTGCAAACCTCAAAATAATGATGTTTTACCTTGCTTGGATGTGGATGATAAATATCAAAAGCATAACAATAGACTTGATTGATGATTGATTGATTTTGGATTTTGATAGAGTTGATTTACATAAAATGCGATATATAAAAATGGTGAAGAAAAGACTATATTTATAGACTTTTTGAGGAAAAATAAATTCAGAGATGAGGATAAAAATAAAGACTTCAGTTAGCTAAATTGGTTGTGGAGTCAACTCAACTAATAAATAGAAAATTTCCATTTTGAATCATAAAGAGATAATAATGAATTATTTGATTTGATTAATGGATAATTGTGCACATAAAATTTTCATTTGAAGATTGAGTTGACTAGATGAAGAAGATTCTAAAATGAGATGGAGTTAACTAATCAGAGAAGAAATAGTTGACTGGAGAGATGAAAATGGAGATTATTTGAATATGGATAATTAGTTCTCATTTAATAAAATAATAAAATATTATTTAATTAAATGGATTGGAGATTATTAATAAATCGTAAATTATTAATGATTTGATAAATGGATTAAATAGATATTATTAATTAATAAATGATTTGTGATGATTAATAAATGGTTAATTAATAATAGATGAGATTAATGATTTAAGGAATGATATGATGATAATTAAGGTTGATGATTAGGAAGAATATTTTAGATGTCTACAATCGGCAATTAATGTAAACCACCAAATAACAAGTCCTAGTCATATTTTAAAGAAAAGGTAGCCACCCCCTTTTATGATTGTTTTCCATTATTATGAGGCTCAAAGATTCATTTTTTACATTAACCAACACCATGTGGTTGTGATTATCATTTGGTTTTAATGTTGAGTTCTATGAACCACTTTGGGGGAATTACCATCTACACATGGATGTTAGCTAGTTTCAACTAATGTAGTGAGCTATTTATAACCCCTTTCTATTCCTACGACCCTCTTTGGCTTTTTTTTTTTTCAAAATGTGCTTTTTCCTAGGCATTATATGTGTTTCCTACATATTTACAACTTGGTCTATGCACAAGCAATTTAGAATTGATGTCATAGGCATAAGAATTTACGACTCACCTTTTGAATGTTGTTTAGTATCTTTCATTGCTCATTCTCCCAATCTTGCTCTCTTCATTTGGTCTTGTGGATAAATGCCAAATTCATAGTGCACTCTACAACACGCACATGCTAATAACATCCCATCAATAGGCATTAAAAGCATTTGGAAGGTGAAACCACTTTTAATTCCATATATTTTAGTTCTTTATTTTGTAATCTTTCAATTTGATCTCTAAGAAACACAACATACCCATGTTAGAACCCACTTCATAATCAAGAAGGGGCAATTATTCATTTGCTAGCCTGGCCCCATATCAAAGTAACATTCCTTATCATTTCCAAAATTTGGATCAAAAGTTGGGTACTAGTGTTTAGTGCAAACTAGTGTTCCACGAAGTTTCTTGATGGGGGAACGTGGGGACGGGTTTTGGGGATGGGGGGACCAAGGGCCTATGTTTGGGGATGGTAGAGGCAACGAAAGGAGGGGTGGGACGTGGGGGTGGCGTAGGGGTTGGTGTTGCTAATATACATATAGTACTTGAAAAAATAGTTATAAAAAGATGTATAAGAATTACAATGTTGAATTTACAAATGAAACTTTGGAAAATTAATATTTATTAAATTAGTAAAACTAAAAGTAAACACTAAAAACTAAAATACTATAATACTATTAATACTACTTAACAATTAACATTGAAGTTTGAACAATGAAAATGTTGAATTTGAATTTTATATTCAAGATTTCATAATGATGATCACAATGAGTACAATGATGTCAAAATAACAAAATGGAGTGAGGCCTCTAATCATCCCCAAACTCCTCATCACTAGAACTATTGGAAGTGGACACATGGTCAAGCTCCTCCAAACTAATACCAACCAACCCTGCCTATGTAACTATAACATCCTCATCAATCTGTGCTGGCTCCTTTGGCTCTACATAACACTATGTTGTTGGATTCTCTTTGTACACGTGTCTTGCAGTCAATGAGACATAAAACACTATGTATAGCCACACCCTTCTTTGTTCTCCTAGAGGTAAGTTTGTTCCTCTTAAGAGTGTGGATCGAGCTATAAGTAGACTAGATCCTCTCAACAGTTGAAGAACTGGACATCTAAGATAGCAATCAAATGGCTAGAGTGGTAGTCAAAGAAATCGATCCATGAAAATTCCACCATAAAATTGGGTCCTCTTGTGCTATAGTTGCCATATCCATCTTGGCTACTTTAGAATAACCCCTAAGCGGCAAATTTTGTCCACTTAGTATGAATGATGCTAACCTCTATAGGATCATACATCTTTTCAATGGCCCTAAAGAACCTTTCCTTCACCTCAACATCATGTATGGGTGTAACTCTACCAGGCCTTTGCTTGTACCACTTGGGGTTCAATGCATAAGCAACCATGTTCAAGGGACTGTTCAACTTCTCATCTCCAATGAATGATTGGTTGGATGTGCTCATTGTAGAATGCTAATGTGGGGTCCTCTCACATGACAACCCTCATTTGGTCAAGAGTGCTAATTGTAGAATGCTAATGTGGGGTCCTCTCGCACAACAACCCTCATTTGGTCAAGCATACTTTCAATGCACTCATACACCTCTCTAAGGTTAGGTGCATTGGCATCCCCACATCTAATCACTTGGAAGACTAGAGTAATTATGGAGACTGTATATTTTGCATCACGCTAGAAAACATCACTCTTCACTACATCCTTCACTCTCTTCCCTTGCTTTGTCTTGGACTCAAGCCACTAATTGCATTCTTTTGTCATAACCATTAGTTTCCATCCTTGTTGCAACTCAAGCATTCTCTCCAAGGGAATGAAATAAGATGCATATCTAGTCTCGACATGTTTCAAGAACTCCTTAGAGAAGCTCCTAAATAGTACAGTGAAGTGTGGTGGTTAGATAAACATCTGCACATCTCTAGCATCAATGATCATTGCTTTTATTCAATCAATATTTCCCACGTCCTTGAGTGCATTATTCATGACATGCACACAACAACGAGTCCACCAAATATGTCTATAAGTCGTCTCAATTAATTTCCCTACAACTTTGCACACATGGGTTGCATCTTTCACTATTGGACCACATTTTGTGGTCCAACTTCCTCAATAGCATCTTTGAGGATCTGAAACTAAAATTTGACATCTTTGCAATGTCCTGAATAGTCAATTGCCTTAAGAAAATATGGGCCCTCTGTACATGTAACCATGATATTGATGAGTGGATGATGCCTCATGTCCATCTACCAATCCATGACTGTACTGCATCCACTTTGCACTCAACATTCCTTCATTTTCTCCATTAACACATTTATCTTGGAATAGTTCTTATCCAAGATTGTGGTCCTCAATTTTGTCTCCCCTAGTGGCACATATGATGGTCCTCCCTTTTCTACCATCAACATCTCCTTATAATAAGGAGATCAAGCCACATGAAATGGAATGTCATTGAAAAAGACGAATTTCCCAATGGCATTATCTATATCATCCTTCAACTACTCATTG
Organism: Sequoia sempervirens; assembly: GCA_007258455.2. Taxonomy (NCBI): domain Eukaryota; kingdom Viridiplantae; phylum Streptophyta; class Pinopsida; order Cupressales; family Cupressaceae; genus Sequoia; species Sequoia sempervirens. The sequence goes on from VDFB02220264.1 coordinate 24,838, forward strand.
AATAATTCACCTATTAGGTTACCACTACTGACGTCACTTGTCAACTTGTGTTTCCCCCTAGCCTCTACTACATGAGCCCTTAAAGAAGAACCTAGCATATGTGCAACTTGTCGCTGCAAAGTAGAAGTAGAATCGTGTGGCTAGCCCCGATCACCCTACAACCTATGAGATAAAGAAGCAGATACAGGGGCAACAACATTGTCTTCACCGATACCCCAAAGCTTATATATCTTAGCTCTATATTTTAGGTATGTTGGTCTTCCCAAAAGCTTGCATACTTCCACACCTTTCCCTCATATATAAAGATGTGGGCATTAACTTTGGTAATGTTGCCAAAACAGTCAAGGCCACAAAAGTGGTAGTTCCACAACCTTGTGACCCTGAATGTCCTAGGCTTGCTCGATAATTTTGTTGCACATTGTTTTAAAAGACTTACAATCAAAAGGGCCCTTAGCATATTCTGCCAATAATGTGGAGGGGTAGTTATTGCTTTTAGTTGCACTTGCCATGGAACTAGTGGTTTGGATTCGACTGTCATGGCCACCCCTCTCAGTCTCAAAATCAAATGCATAATCAAATTTAGTACTTTCATTGTGAACCTCAACCTCATCCTCACTCATGTCATGAGAACTCATTTCGACACTGCAATAAACAATATAAAATTTATAAGCTTATAATTCTAAAATTAAATTCAAACTATGCATGCAAAGGATTAAGACACATATTGTCTTTTGTTTTTCTTACTTCAGATCACATGAAGTGTGGAAGCAAAGGATACACAAATAAAAAAAAACTTGCTCTTAATCTTTGTCAACCAAGGATTTCACTTTTGTTTTTCTTACTTCAGGTCGCACAAAGTGCAGAAGCAAAACATACACAAAAGTTTCAACCTAGTTTGACAAACTTGAAAATAAAATTTAAATTTCAACGTTGAATTTTGATGACAATACAAACAATGAACATTGCAATGTATCATTGAATATGCACTTACAATCATGTCTATGAAATTATAAATAAAATTAAAATTTGAAAATTAAATTGATAAAAAATTCAAAAAAAACATCGAATCCTACCTTATGCTTGAAAAATCCTTACAACTTGGTGTAGAATCCCTCTTTTTCCTCTTCTTCTTGCTCCTTCTCACCCCTCTTGCACTTGCAACACTTCAATCACACTCTTTCACTTCTTCACTCACTCTTTTGCTCCTCAAACTAGTTGTTGAAATCAAATTGAGTAAAAATTAGGAATTTAGAGTGCTTTATAGATTTTAGGAGGTATTGGTGGAGCCCATTGGCCATTAAGGTTTGCCATTGGGCTCTATTTTTTTTTTCTTTTGCTTTTAACTTGTCCGCTGTGGGAGACTTTTGGTAACCCCTGAGATGATTGAGGGATGCTTGGCCATCCTTAGGACGTCTCGATGTCCCTACTATCCTAACAATGTCCCTATCATCTCAATGGTAATGTTGGTGTAGTGGGGGTACATCTCCTTGGCGTCCCCATGTCCCAGGGATGTCCCTATCCCTGAAACACATGGATTTCAGGAGGGGGGGGGGACACATCACCATGGTTTAGTGGTGAAAACTCATTAAAGCCAACTAGGCAGTCTTTCTTATGGTGTCATGACTATCCAAAGTACAATTAGGTTGAGTGATTCCACCTTGTAGCTTGAAAATGCTCATGTGAAGTGACAATCTACAATGATGCTAACTTAATTGCAATTGAGTGGATCCATAAACTACCCCTGCATATTGCCGTTCATGCTTTCAAGCATTGCATTGCATTTCTGTTTTGGTTAAAACAAGCTTCACTCTCTTCATGTCCTACATTGAAAGTTGTATCATTTCTCCTAGCAACAATGCATGCCTTGACGCACATAAAGGAGTTTGAAGGAAGTTCTGAGCCCAAAATCCCTTAAGGCACTATCCAAACCTTCAAAGAAGAATGAATGAAGGCCTTTCTTATTGGTCAATGTGAGCCTCCTTTCTAGCTAAACTAAAAAAGAAAACTTATTAACCTAGGTCAAATTCATTTCCTTTAAAGGTGTCCATTTTTCTTTTCATATATCTACTACAATCCATGTCAATTGATAATTTCCCAAATTTAAAAAATTACAATATTGGAGTAGTCTTAATCTCCCTCTAGCCAAGAAAGTGTGATTATGATAAAATTTTAGTAGCAAGGAACTACTATTACTTGGCTTTTCCACTCCTAGGTGGCTTATAAAATGTTGAGGAAGTTGCTTATAAGCTTTCTTTGATGTAAGGAAGGAGTGACAAGAATTCCTAAAGTATTTGAGGGCATAATTTGCACTCCTGCAACTGATAAAGGGGATATAGAAACTGCTGAAATAAGAGCTTATGGGGTAATTCTTGCAAGAAAGTGAATGATAAGAGTAGTGGATGGAGATTACTTGAGGGATCCTTTTAGCATTGTGATATACATAGTAATGGCAAGGTAATTTTTCTTTCAACTATAGCCACACTAGCAAATCTTGGCACCTTGGCAAGGGGTAAATGGCCATCCTTATTGCCACTACGAGGGCTTGTGTGATGCTTGGGATCTCACATTAAGGCTCATACAGATGTTTCGATCTTGACATGGACAACTTGACCTCTTGTTAATTTGCATGGTCTAGCTAGGAACCATTCTAAAACCCATCACATCAATGCTAGGATGCTCTACAACTAAGCTACCCACCCCTTGCAATTACTGGCCTCTATTAAGTTTGTAATATGGTACACTATCTTCCAATACTCCTTCCCTACTCCAATCCCCACACTCCCCCCTCTCCCCCATCTCACTCCCACATTTTGGTGCTTGGGGATCCTAGCTTTCTAGGTTTAATGGAATGCCATTTTGCATGGAAAAGCTAAGACTTGAAATTAACGTCTCCCATGTGCATGCTGGGGTATTCTGCCTCTGGCCTAACAGCCCTTTTCAGCTACGCATTCATTTTCCTATTGGAGAGTAGCATATTTTCCTCTAGCATTGCCTTTGTTAACTAGCAAAAGACTAGCAAGAAAGGGTCATTTGTTGAGGAAATCTTTGAATTAAGTGCTGCATCAAAGATAGACTTCATGCAAGCTATATCAATCACAAATGCTATAAAGGGTAGGCAAACCAACCCATTACAAGCTCTTCAAAATAATCAATGAAAGCGATCTTCTATTGGATCCTTACTAGAGAAACTGGAAGTGGAGCAACAAGAAGGATTTAGGTAACTATGTAACAATAGACATGGTTAAGTTAAAGTAAAACAAACCTCCTATATCCTCCCAATTGAACATGCATTGGTGGGTGAATAATCCAACAGCACAGAGACAGCACTGTTGCTAGATGAAATAGAAATCAAGTGCTTCTTTCAATATTGAGTCTTGGGGTTGCTAGTGATTCACCAAAGTTTTGCTGTAAAATATGGACTTCATAAGGTTGGTATAACAGTCTTTCAGTTGAAGTGATAGAGAGGAATTGGATGGTCATGTTCTTTGTAACTGCAAACATGCCAACACATTCTTGACATGGTTAGAAACTAATTTTTTGGTCATTATGCCAGCACAAATATGGTCACATATTTTTAGATGGTCGTTGATGTAAGCTAAGCTAGACTAAATTGCAGCTAGACTAAGTCAATGTTGTCTACCCCTAACACCCAAGGCTGAAAATTACTTGAATGTTCAAGCCCTTGTGGTGGTGTGCTAGTATGTCTGTGTGCTCTACTGTCCTGCCAGTCAACTATAATTAATGTTCTGTAAATGAAAAAGACTTTCTACCACCCAAATTGGGAATGTCTACAGCAAGTATGTCACAACTGTTGACAGTAGCAGTTTTGAAATAGAAAAAAAAAAGAGATTTTAATGAATATCTAAAATAAATTTGTGACATGACAGGTAATTCCCCAGTAATTAGTGTAGGTTAATGATGTTAGGAATTTAACTATACCCCAATGGTTACCCATATTATAATGATATTTATCATCATCTTTGCACTCTCATATTTCCTTGACCTAAGCTGAAAGAATGCCTGACATGACTTTAACAGCTTCACCCTGTATAAGAATGCGTTTTCCGTCCTCTACCACTTGAAGGACCAACTTCCCACCTCTCTTTGATGCCTGATTCACAGAAGGATTGGGTAAGCTCAGACAACCACCCAAACTACGAGATATTTGAGGCATTCAATAAAAAGGCAACCATAAATACAATCTCATGTATAGGCAATTATGCATGTGCATAAAAAATAAATCAAACAGAAACTATAAAGAGAGATTGGTATCTCATTATTACTAGCTGAAATCATCCTCCATATGCTCAACTCCTATCCAAACCTATCATGAAAAGTACACGTTACCTGGTGAGCAACTAAATGGGTTTTCCCAAGCTTTGTGGCCCAATAAGGTCCCAATGCACAGTGGGCGCTACCACACACAGGATCCTGAAAGGTAAAGAAAGAATGTAATACACAAGTAAGATTCCAAGAGACTAGAAAAGGAATCAATTTCACAATTTTTCAAGCCAAATGCTGACGAGTAAGATAGTTATCACATAAATACAAGAGTTTGTTATGAGAGTAAACTCACCCTATCCTTAGGATCAAAGCAAAATGAAGATCTCTTGAATCTCACAGGAAATTTATGTCAAATTTTAATTCAATGTTGGGGATTATTTTTCTTTTTCACAGCATTTCATCATCTTATGAATGAAGCAGCATTTTTTAATTCAAAATGTATGCTAAGGAACCAATGATACTTATTGTATCTATCATTATTTGCTCTTTTAGTTATTCATCAAATAAGGATTTATTATAGAATATGCAATATGAATTAAAGTTTGACATAAATTTCCTGTACAGAAGATTTTTCTATTAGTGCCTTACAAATAATTTTTCAAATTTTCAAAATAAACAACATTTGTATGAGAAGAACATTCCATTTCACCTTGTAACTTCAAATTCTCTACCTCATTAATGCCACATTTTGGACAGAAATAACGTGAGTAAAAGTCAAATCCAGATTGCTGGGGAGCAAGCCCTGTTACAATGACCCCTCTGGCACTGCATTTATGAATTTCATCAAATTGAGGCTGTAGGCTTTCAACTTGTTCTCCTGAAGCAAGTTCAATCTTCAAAAACAGATAACATCAACCACCACAATAAATAATCTTCTTGCCATGAAAACATTGAATATTCATGCTACTACCATACACATATTGCTTAGACAATTGCATTTGTATTAAGCATTAAAAATTAAAATTCATGCTACTACCATACACATATTGCCTTAGACAATTGCATTTGTATTAAGCATTAAAAATTAATAAAAAAATGCATGAAGCGGAACTGTAACAGTGCTGATTGCAACTTAGGTCCCTTAGTCCTTGTACCTAAAAATATTAAGTTATCAATGCTGAGCAAAATGATCGAAGTCGTCATTTTGTGTTGTCTTCTACTGATGCAAAAGGTAATCTTGTATGTATTCCTTAAATCTGTACATTTCAAATTTGATCTAGATGACAGAAAACAATATGCAAAATGAAAATTACCATGGCTTCACGAAAGTTGTAACCTCATGCAGCTTTCATCTGGGTGACAGAGCTTCATTCAAAATTTTGAAATGAAAATTTAAGACCATCCTGAAAAATTGTGCCAAGCTTTGTGTGTTTCCCTAATCAAATATTTATAAAGTATGAATTACAAACTGAGAAACAATTGCTCTTGGGTACCATGTGTCAAAGATAGTGAAATTATTAATAAGAAAAATCTCAAGATAGCTTGGTATGGGAATGGAAAGAAATTGACATTTCATATCTCCTTGAAGATCTATTATTGGATGAAATTGATGAAAAGATTACAGATCTGGAGCTCCTCAGACTTGCAGGCTTTCTCTAGTAAGATTTTCTATTAGCTTCTCCAACATAGCCTTGACCTTGTAAGAATTATTAAAGAAAACAAGGACTCAAGTAGAGAGAGACAACAGAAATCATTGCTATCCTTAAGAAAGTATTAATCAAAGCTTGAATCCTAGAACTGCCAAACCTGAAAAACCATTCACAGACCATACAGATGCTAGCAGGCACACAATAATGGTAATACTTTCCTAGGAGGATAAATAATACTGCAAGAAAGTAACAAATGGAAAGTGCTAAAAGGGATGCCCTCTGTTTGACCAAGAATTATTTGTAATGATCCATTAATAAAGTATTAATCAAAGCTTGAATCCTAGAACTACCAAAACCCGAAAAACCATTCACAGACCATACAGATGCTAGCATCACACAATAATGGTAATACTTTCCTAGGAGGATAAATAATACCATAAGACAGTAACAAAATGGACAATGCTAAAATGGGATGCCCTCTGTTTGACCAGGAATTATTTGTAGTGATCCATACAATCAAAATTTTAATAGGCTACAAACCATCACTATACTTACCTTCAAAGGAGAAATACCTAGCAAACAATATAAATGGTCCTTAATTTTTGACAAATACAAACCGACATTCTATTTACTCTCCTATCTGATAAAATGAAAACTTGAAAAAATGAACATAATTAATAATGCATACAAGATAAAGGTATTTGCACATGAATTTATTACATAAGTAGACCCGAAATGGTCAGCCAAGTATCTAAGTCGATCCAACTAGATCATTCTCCTTTCCTTGTCTAGACAAAATCCATTTAAAAACCAAACAATTGCCAAGAGGAACACAATAGTCAACTAACTTTTATAACCACTTGAAGCTAACAAACAATTAATACATAGTTGAATAAACCATATTATCAAAACATAACAATAGGCATTGTAAGCTAATTACATCATCCCCCTCTCAAAAGAAAAAGTCATCTTCTAGATGACAAAGAAACAAGTAAGCATCAAGTAACATTAGGGAAGAGTTTCCAAACTAATGATGATATTGTACATAGATGAAAAACTCGCCAAAAACTCATGAGTTTTTTGCATCGCCGAGTTTTTGAGCCATTTACCCATCAAGAAAACTCGCTGAGTTTTTGTGAAAAACTCACCGAATTTTTGGCGAGTTTTTCACAAAAACTTGTCTGCTTACCAAAAAGACTCCCATGGCCAGAATAAAGGCAATTTTGATTCATTTTTTTCCTCCATTAGCTGCTCTTCTTCAAAAAAACACTCTCCCAACCATTTTGCACCTATTTACAGCGATTTTGCATCGAGGAGACGAGATTTGAAGGGGATTTTCATCGAATTTCAAAGGCAAATCGAATTTCCAGGTAGGTTCTTTGATTTTTCTTATTCTTTCTTTTTTTCTTTCCTTCATTTTTGTTAATTCTATGTTTAAAAAACATCATGAATGTAGTATCAAAGGATTTAAATACATTTATATTGATCAAAACAAGATTTAGATTCATCAAAACAAGATTTTTTGACATATTTTTCTATTTTTTACATATATTTCTAATTTTTTCATTTTTTTTTCAAACTCTAGTTATTTTTTTTATTTGAAGCCTCTTTTTTGTTGAAGAACATGTTTAGAATATTAGATTAGTTTAATTTTTTACTAATTTAAAGTAATTTTCTGATTTTTTCATTGTTTTCACATTGCTTTTCAAACCCTAGTTATTATTACTTTTTTTAATCCATTTTTTT
>VDFB02220265.1:0-13678 GCA_007258455.2 Sequoia sempervirens
GGTTTAGGGTTTAGGGTTATGGGTACTGATGGAACTTCAAAGTTTTGTTCTGAGTGTTCTATTTTATAAAAACAACACATATGGACTAATAGTTGAACACAATAAATGGACCAATAGTTGAACACTATAACTTATTGAAAATCCTTCATATTTAATGGGAAAATACATGTTATCCAATGCTTGTACTGATGGAACTTCAAATTTTGTTCCTAATGTTTCACTCATGCCCTAACTTATGTCACTGGGATTTCATGGTGTTGGAAAATTTCTTAGGGCTGGGGTTTTAGCTTTGTCTTCATCTTAAACCCTTTTGTTTTAGCTTGGTCAGGATCTATTTCACGGTTACCTTTTTTGAAGGGTTTTAAAAACATCTTATGCCCATCATTCCGTCTAGGCCTGGTCCTTTTGGTCTTAATATTTTATTTCCTCCGCAGGTTTTATTTTCCTAAGTCCTGGTTGGCCCTATGCTGAACGCTTTTAAAAAAACTTGTCATTGTTTTCCATCTGCCTAGTAATGTCCCCTTGTCCTTTAATGAATGTTTTATTTTTCAGAAGGATGAAATTCGTGTTGCCGTCGATCAAAATTCCTTCAAGATCAACGGTTGCCCACCATCCCGTGATCGAGAATTGTAGGATGGCGATATCGCGGGCGGGCGACACGTGTCCCATTTGTGGATCAAATTTGCACGACTGTTCATCAACTGTCCTTTGATCTGAGCCGTTCCACGCCATCCTACAATGGTTGCTTTGGTTGATTGCGAAGTCACGGGCGGCTGCCACGTCAACTGTACAAGGTGGGGCCCGAGGAAATTTTCCATCCGCCTAGTAATGTCCCCTTTCCCTTTAATGAATGTTTTATTTTTCAGAAGGATGAAATTCGCGTTGCCGTCGATCAAAATGCCTTCAAGATCAATGGTTGCCCGCCATCCCGTGATCGGGAATTGTAGGATGGCGATATCGCAGGCGGGCGACACGTGTCTCATTTGTGGATCAAATTTGTGCGACTGTTCATCAACTGTCCTTTGATCTGAGCCGTTCCCTACCATCCCACGATGGTTGCTTTGGTTGATTGCGAAATCACGAGTGGCTACCACGTCGACTATACAAGGTTGGGCCTGAGAAAATCTTCCATCTACCTAGTAATGTCCCCTTTCCCTTTAATGAATGTTTTATTTTTCAGAAGGATGAAATTTGCGCTGCCGTCGATCAAAATGCCTTCAAGATCAACGGTTTCCCGCCATCCCATGATCCATAATTGTAGGATGGCGATATCACGAGCGGGCGACACGTGTCCCATATGTGGATCAAATATGTGCGACTGTTCATCAACTGTCCTTTGATCTGAGCCGTTCCCCGCCATCCCACAATGGGGCTTTGATTGATTGTGAAATCATGGGTGGCTGCCATGTCGACTGTACAAGGTGGGGCCCGAGGAAATTTTCCATCTACCTAGTAATGTCCCCTTTTCCTTTAATGAATGTTTTATTTAATAATAGATATATAAAATGCGCCGGGAGATATCCTTCTGAAGGTGCCTATTCAATTTTTATAATAAAAATTTGATTAAAAATTAGGCGTACTCGAAGGATATCATAATAAATAATTTGAATTAATATATTTATAATTAATAATTTAATATCATAATAAGTTAACCTTACTATTAATAATTATAATAATAAAAATCAAATTCAAAATAAGTTAACCTTACTATTAATAATTAAAATAATAATAATCAAAATCATAAGTTAACCTTAATGTTAATAATTATAATAATAATTAATTTGATTAATTTCTAATCAAGGTTAACTTATTATTAGGTTAAACTTAATTCACAATAAATTAATAATGATTAACTATACATAATTATATAGTTAAGTTATTAAATTATGTTTTAACTATAACCTTAACTACAATCCTAACTATAATTATTATCATAATAATAGACATCTATTATTTTAGATTAACTATAACTCTAAAACTTATTATAATGATAAGGCTAAGTTACATTTTTTCAAAGGTTAAGTTCAAATTAGTTTTACAAATGAATTATGGTTATGATTAGGGTTGATTTAGGGTTATGGTTAGATTTGTGTGAGGGTTCTAGGATCAAGCAAGGTTAGGGTTCATATAGGGTTGCAATTACTATTACAATTCAATAAGGGTTAGGGTTAGTAATAATGTTCACTTAGGGTTAGGAATAATGTTCACTTGGGATTAGGAATAATGTTCACTTGGGATTAGGGTTAGGTTTTAATTAAGGTTCAATTAATGTTAGGTTTTGATTATGGTTACATATAATAAAATTGATTAAAGATAGGGTTATTTATGTAATTTATTTTTAATGTTATATAAGTTATATAATGGGAACTTAATTAGGATTATGATTCTATTAGCATTAAATTAGGGTTGGAGTTAGGGTAAAGATTAAGATTTAATTATAGTTAGGGTTCAATTAAGATTTTCATAGGATTAAATTAATATTACTTCACATGTTTAGGGAATGTAAAATTAGGCTAGGGCAATGTAACCAATGCATTGGCGTAATAGAGGGTTAAATTTTATCATAAGTTTTTAAAATTATCATATTAAACTAGAAGCATACTATATTTAACAAATTAGTGTTAGGGTTACGTCTAGAGATATAGTTAGGGTTAGGTCTAGAGATATAGTTAGGGTTAGGGTTAGAGTTTAGGTTAGGATTAGGGCTACAGATATAGTTAGGGTTAGAAATATGGTTAACATTATGTTGAGGGTCAGGGTTCGCATCAAAATTTGGGTTAGGGTTAGCATTAAGATTAACGTTACATTTAGGTTTGTTGTCAAGTTTAGGGTTAATAGTTAATGTTAGGTTTAGGGTTAGCATGAAGAATAGTTTAATAGGATTAGGTTTAGGATTAGCATTAGGATTAAGGTTACATTTAGTGTTTTATAACCCAGGGCCTAACACTAATGGTAGCCCTAACCTTAACCATAAGCCTTTTTCTAACACCAATTCTTTCACTAACCCTAACCTTCAACCCTAACCCTAAATATTGTTCTTGGTTCATTGTTGTTATAGACAAGTTGGTATGATTTCAAATTTTAATGTGTACCCCTTATATATGGGAATTGAGATAAACAATGACACAAACAATAATGAAATCAAATTGATTGCTTTCCAAATTCATATTCATGAAAATGTATGCATTTTTTCAAGTCAAGAGGCATCTTGATAAAGATACAAAGGTGAAGCATTGGACCTTCCCAAAGATCCACCAATCTCAAAACTACTCCCAACTATTTTGAGCATTTAAGTACATATTGTATGCTAGATTAGGAGGCATGTGTCAAAGCTCATATTTATTGATGCAAAATAGGTCCAAAGTCACAAATCTGAGGTAGAGTTAGTTATAGTTTTGTAGAAAATTTCAAGTGCCACATAGACCAAAGATATTCCAGTTTTTTAGGAAGATCATGTCATCAAATTTGGCACTTCATCAACATTTGTATCTTCATCAACATTAGCAAAAGCAAAGGTATGTACTTGAATCCCTTGCATTTAAATTTTTCTATATATATAAAATATTTTAATATTTTCCCTCAAATTCATAATATATATATTAGTGTGTATTTATTTATTGCAATAAACAATTAACCTAAGTAACACATTAAGAATTCTAATGATTTGTGCTTGGAAAAAATGCATAACAAATTTATTTGTTGGATGTCGTGTTGTATAGTTTAGAAAAGCTCAAAATATGAATAGGATTTGAAGGCCATATAATATGGTAGCTTACAATGCAAAAGAAGGAAGGAAATCTATTATCAATCTTAATCTACAATTTAAACCCATATGAAAAATCACATGTAGTATTATCTACAACTAATTCTTGACATATTAATTTTATAAAATACACATGTACCATACAATAAACTTCTCCCAAGAAAGAAACCCTAAGTGAACATTAATTGAACCCTAATTGTAGATTCATAACTCTAATCATAACCCTAATTGAACCCTAATTGTAGATTCATAACTCTAATCATAACCGTAAGGGAACACTTATTGAATAGTAGTCCTAATTGTACCATAACCCTAACTTTGAACTATAGTTGAACTCTAATCCTAACCCTAACACTAATTCTTATCCTAATTGAACCTTAACCCCAACCCTAATCTAGTTAAATTATTTTTATAAAATTGTAGCAAGCCCATCTATACTTGGAGATTTATCCTTTTTTATATATTCTAATATCCTTTACAATCTCATCCTTACTATAGAAAGATCGAAATTCATTTATAACCAAAGAAAGACCATTTATATGTTGATTATTCACCTAGATTGATCCAATTTCTTCCCTAGCATTTTCTCCTTTATATAATTAAAGAAGAAATCAAAGCCTTTATCTCCATTTTTTAGCCAATTTATTTTAGCCCTAACTTTTAAACCATGAATCTTCTTAATTTTAAATTTCTCAAATTATGCTTGAATCTCACCAACTCCTCATTCAAGGACTCATGCAATTGAGATTAGATGGAGATAAAATCTTATTGAAGCAATTCTTTGATCTCCTTCCATCAAAGGCTCTTTTTTCTGCACAACCTGAATAGGGACCTTGAGTTGGTAACATTGGAATCCTATTTTTCAATTGATAGCAGAGAATTTTGTTAGGAAGATCCTATCAATTAAATTTTTTAGCAAATATTAACTTCTTATATTAAAAATAATTTAAATATTTTAACACATGCATTAGATGGATCTTTGGTTTTTGATGATTTAGAGATATTATGTATTGATAATTGTGTGATATTCTTGTGTGATCGAATTAATCTCATGACATTACCCTACCTTGCATAAGATCTACTAGTGCAAACTTGACGTAGTAATTATCAACCCTACACATTTAAAATTTAAATTCAATTTAAATCTTGACAGCACCCTCCCACTAATCATTGTGAGCTTACCTAATGCATGTTTATCTTGATTTGCATGTTGTATTTTACTTAAATAAAATCATTTAAGCATTTAAAATGATCAAAGATTATTAGGACAATGAGGATTTATCAAAAGAACATTTTCATTGACAAAAATGTAATAACATTTTCTCATAACATATATCATCATGTCTCTAATCATTATTTCTATGTCATGGAATTGGTTTGGTTAGGGCTCTAATTGAGGAGAACAAAATCCTCACAATTTAGCACATTCCCTATAAATGTTAGTAAACACTTTCAATCTATATTCCCTAAAAATGTTACTAAACACTTTCTATCTATATTGAGGTTCTAATATTAGAAGATCAACACATGTAAATTCTAAACATCAATAATTTACTAGTTGATTCTTATGGTATAGTTTTATATTTGCACACTAGTTTGGTTTCTCAGACATGGATATGAACCAAAGCAATACTTTGAGACATTTATTCATGACTATCTAGGGATCTAAATGAAGATAACACAAGCCTCACAATTTAGTAGATTTTGTAATACTATGTATATTCACTCTTATTATATTAATATATAAATATATAGGCTTACCACCTTTGCTTTAAAAAAAATGATGTTTGTAAACATTGTCAATCCATAATAAAGTGTAAATGTTAAAAGATAAAAATCAATTTCAAATATTAATTTTTTAGTAGTTGATTATTGGAATTATAGATTGAAGCTTGTAGACTAGTTTTATTTTGTACACATATTTGAACCAAAGAAAATAACACTTAATTCGCATATTTAAAAGCATTTATAAAATTGGGGATGACCCCACAATGCAGCGGCAAGCTACGAAGCCTCTCTTCTGAGAGGTCTTAAGTTCAAATCGCATCTTACAATATATAAAAAAAAAGCATTTATAAAATCAAGTCCAAAACCTCTTTTAACACTTCAAATAATCAACATCTACATCTCAAAAAACATCACATTTAATTCATTTAATTTAAATATCAATCATCTAATATAAAAATAATATTATTTTTAAATAAAACATAATAAACATTTTTTCATTAAAATAAACAATTAAATACAATTAACATTAATAAATATTATAAATAAGATATAATCTTTTAAAAAAATTATTATTAAAGTTATAAGGAAGATAAATCTTTTCTATTTCCTAACAAAGAAAATAAACCAATACTTCGTAATATAAAAGGAACACTCACCACAATTCATGTAATGAAATGAATTATGGGATTAACACTAAATCCCCCAATCCAATGACCGAGCAAATGTGTAAAGTGCAAATGGCAAGTGTAAACTGCAACGGTGGAGTACTACGGAAACATAGATTTGAAATGGTGCGGTTAAAGAAATGCTATAGATACGAGAGAGAGGTTGGGTTAAGAGGGCCCCACATGGTGCCAGACATCTAAGGGAGTGTACCCTTAAGAGTGTTCCGGTTAAGCCCGGCCCTCATATAATACCTTGCATTATGGAGCTCAATTCTCTGATATATTACTACTTATCGAATCCTTTGTAAATAATTGTAAACTTATGACTCCATTAAGCATTTAATTGATTTTCTTGAATCAAAGCAAAAACATACACACAATTGAACAAATTCTCAAAAGAAGAATGACAACTTCATTAACATTTCATTCAAAATTCTCTCAAATCCACATAAGGAGAGAAAATATATTAGAATTATACATTTATTCATGCTTATAAGTCATATCTACATACAAATTAAGATAATTTGTATATATTCATCCAAAACTCAAAACAGGCTATCTATTCTATTCTAGTTTGGCAGGGTTTTATGACCAATGGCACCACAAATATCACTTCCTCATGGGAGGATTCTACCCATATATTCAACTCAAAACCTAGCTAGAGCTTTCCTTCAGTTCTCTCCTACAAATGAGCCTTGAATTCCCTTTTATATGACAAGGGGCTTGACAAGCTTCAGGCTCAAATGTAATTTCACCACAAATTCTCATTTGAACAAAATCTCCATTGCATTTGAATTTCATTTCAAAACTTCCCACACGTTGAATCTGCAAAACATTTATAGTGCATGGACTAGTGTAACGTAAAAGAATAGGGGAACACAAATTGTCATCAAACTCCCCTTGTCGCTATCCACGCAAAAAATCCAGGCAACAAAATTTCCACGAAGGCACCACAACAACTTCTTATTTACCTGCCACCATTCCCTTACCAACACTCTGACCCTTGTATACACGCCCGCTTCTAGTTGTTGCCCAATATGGTTCGAGTCGGTCCGCCTGGGGTTTTAATTTGAACAAAAATCTCATTTGCATTTGAATTTCCTTTCAAAACTTCCCACATGTTGAATTTGCAAAACATGTTGGCACAGAGACTGGGATAAGCTAGAAGAAAAGGGAACACAAATTGTCATCAAAATCCTAGCGCACAAACTGGGGAAATCTAAAAGAAAAGGGAACACAAATTCTCATCAAAATCCCCTGTTCACTATCCACACAAAAATGCCAGGAAACCAAATTTCCACGAAGGCACAACAACAACTTCTTATTTACCCACCACCATTCCCTTACCAACACTCTGACCCTGGTATACACGCCCGCTTCTAGTTGTTGCCCAATACAGTAGACTCTCAGCCTCATCTTCTTTATTTTCCTTGCCCAATACGGTTCGAGTCGGTCCGCTTGGGGTTTTAACAACCAATGGCACCACAACTATCTCTTTGTCATCATCAGAAGTGTTGCTCGTAAGGTCAATGGGCGAGTGTTGGCATCCACATAAGCCATGCCACCCATACCTTATTTTCCTACCAACACTAGTAATGGAGCACACCGCCGACTGCTTGCCTTTGTCATCTACCAGTTGAGCAGCAACATCCTGGAATTGCAACCTTCTAATGCATCTAGTGGGCACAAGCCTGGGCTTGTCAACCAAAGTACCTTCCTGAATAGCAGGACCGAGCTTTTGTGAGCTCAAACGAACAGACCTCCTTACTGATTTACTCATTTTCTCTTCTCGGACAAGCTACTCAAACTTGATTGAAATTTGGCGAGACCCACAAAAGTCTCTAGCTGTACAAGAATGACACTATTAGTAGTAATTCCTCTTCTATTTATTGTGTGGGGTAATGGCAACCTTCATCAATGCTTAATAAACATGCATGTGCAAACATGGCGAATTTAATTGGCGTATGTACTGTCACCGTTTAACTAGAGCTACATGAGAATCCAAAGATCACCCTTCATGATTGCCAACAATAACATCTTCACACAGATTGAGATCGACGTGTCTACACAAGCAAGGAATAATTCATTAATGCTTCACCAATCTTCATCTTCCTCTTGCCATCTAGAAGAGCAGAGATTTACATTAGCTTTTGATCTTCGTTGTCGATCTAAAACCACGGGTTATGAGCTCAAGAGTGGAGATTCGGCCCCACATTCCATACAAGACACACATCAGCCTTTTGCTGACCTCGCGCCAAATAACAGGACGACACCTTAGGTCTGCGAGTTGGCAGGGTATGATCGAGATCTTCTCCCATATCTTTGAATCTCGAAAACCTACACATTGCATGGTTAGTATTTAATGAAAGGCTTTCGCTAAGCCGTCGATGACATGACCACTAGAGTTAATGGCTTAGGCTTACGTCACCGGATTAAAATTAAAACCCAACTTTGATTTTAATGCTTTATTTCCTCTACAGGGTTTTATTTTCTAAGTCTCAGTTGGACCCAGAAAATTCTTATCCCAACCTAACAAGAACAAATGATTAAGCTAGGATTGTATTTGTTGTTATAACTTAGTTAAGAGAATTCTTAATTACGATTCTTATTTTATGCATTTTGTATATGACCAATTGAATGCCTTTCCATATCATTATGAAAATTTTTATTATTGCAACCCTAACTCTAACACTAATTAAACCTTGAACCTAACTTGATTGAACTCATATTATAACCCTAACTCTAACACTAATTGAACTGTAATCGTAACCCTAATTGTATCAAAACCCTAGAGAACTCTAATTGAACCCTAACCCTAAAATAGACAATAACCCTTACCTTAATTGAACCCTAACTCCAATCCTAGCCCTAATTTAAGACTAACCTTAACCTTGACCTTAATTAAACCCTTATTGAATTATAACCCTAATTGATCCCTAACCCAAATTGAATACTAATTGAACCTTAACCCTAAGTGAATAGAAACCTTAATTAAACTCCAACGATTATCCTATTTGAATTTTGACCTTAATCATAACCATAATTCAGCCCTAACCTTAATTGAACCCTAACCCTAAACATGAGTTCAATTAAGTTTAAGGATCAAATAGGGTTAGACTTTAATTAAAATTAGGTATAGGATTCAATTAGGATTAGGGTTGGGGTTGGGGGTAAAGATTAAGGTTCTATGATGGAGCTTGGGGTTAGTGTTAGGGTTCATTTTGAGACAGGTTGAAATGATAGGAGTTAGAGGGTTGTAATTCAATAAGGTTTTCGGTAAATGTTAGTTTTAGAATCATAGTTATGTTTAGGGTTGGATATAAAATTAGAGTTAGGTTTGAAGTTAATTAGTGTTAGTTTTAGGGTTGGGTTATGGTTAGACTTATAATTAATGTTAGTATTGGGATTAGATTCTATCACTTTAATAAAAATAATCTTCTATAAATTCATTCAATTTTTTTTTGAAATTATATAATTTAAAAATATTTTCAAATTTACATATGTTGATATATGAGAGATATAGCAAATCTAAACTCTATACAATTTATAGTTAACTTGACATTGTGTATAAAAAGGTTTAAGTTATGAATGCTATAATATAACAAGAGCTGCAGAGCAGCGAAGTTCCTGCCATAAAGTTTTAGAATAGTTTTGTTTGTATTTGTTGTGTATTGCAAAAGGCCTAGATCAAACATCTGAAATCTCAATTGAACCCATATGCTCGTTTTGTTGATTGTAGAGTAGTGGACAAAAGCATAGCAATATTCATTAGACGAAGACCACAAGGTAGAGGATTAATTGATGAAGTTATTCTTGAATCCTCTTCATAGGAATCTTCATGGGTACATTAGTTCACATCATCATTTGTGACATGATCATGTAGGACTACATCGAAAACAAATTCATGCTTCTCTACATATGCTGTCAAGTCCATCTAAAGGAAAAAAAATTGTTTTAGTCATAATACAACATTGTGGTCTCTAAGCTCAATGCTACTATAATTGCTTTCAAAATTGTTTTAGTCATAATACAACATTGTGGTCTCTAATAATTAAAATAAATTTTCTTTATATTATTTCCTCTAAATTATTTTACTCAATCAATTTATTTACAATTTTTAAAATCATATACATTTCATTACTTCAATAAATTAAAGTTTAATATTTTATGAGAATATTTTTATTCAAATATTAATATAAAAAAGGGAATCATGTCAATTTTAATTTATATAGTTATAAATATATATATTACTAATTAATACATGTATAAATATAATAATTATATATATTTATTTATTTTAATTCAATATAAATATTTAAAATATATATTTACAGCGTGCATAAATCCATGGAGAGGCCAATGGCCTTGTTACTTTAAAAAAAAATAAAAAAAATTTAATTAGTGATTAATTGTTT
This sequence comes from Sequoia sempervirens, assembly GCA_007258455.2. Taxonomy (NCBI): domain Eukaryota; kingdom Viridiplantae; phylum Streptophyta; class Pinopsida; order Cupressales; family Cupressaceae; genus Sequoia; species Sequoia sempervirens. The sequence goes on from VDFB02220265.1 coordinate 10,572, forward strand.
TGCTTGCAGCCAATCAAATTCTATTAATTTCTTTCCTATACATTATAATTTAATTTTAATACATTATATTTTAATTTTTTTATAATTAAATGCACAATTTTTAACTTTTCAAATTCAAATAATTATTTTTCTTCAATTTTATTGGCTCAAAACTTTTGAGCGATAAGGGCGATTTTCCCGGCTCCATTATCAGAGTTGCGATTATAGTGGGAGATGGAAAGGGCAAGAGAAAATGACAATTACTTTTAACTTAACTATTCTATTTATGTTTGCAATCTAAATTTAACTAACTCTAAATACTGATAAATTCCCCTATACTTTTACTTTTAACTTAATTATTTATTTAATGGCAATTACTTTTAACTTAACTATTCTATTTACATTTGCAATCTAAATTTAACTAACTCTAAATGCTAATATATTCCCCTATACTTTTACTTTTAACTTAACTATCCTATTTACGTTTGCAATCTAAATTTAACCAACTCTAAATGCTAATAAATTCCCCTATACTAATTTCTTAAATATTCTATGTAATTTAAATTATATAGGTTAATTATTCAAATTATTTTTGCAATACAAACCTTTCTAGTTCTAGATATTAATAAATTCAACTATGCTAAAAAAAAATTAAGATTTTTTTTTGTTAAATAAATGTATCTATACATTCAAGCTATATTTTAAGATTACAATTACAGTTAGGGTCAGGGTTAAAAGTGAGGGTTATAATTTAGTTAAGTTATTCTAATGCATATAAACCAATACAATAATTTAGTTAAGTTATTCTAATTGTAGATTTATTTTATTTTTCTTCTATAAATATAATTTTTAGTTCCTGCGAGGGAACTATAGGCACCACTAGAATTTAACTAGTTATTAATAACTTTCACTTTAACCAATGAGAACTTGAATAATTTTTCTATTTGAATTTTTTCAATCTAAATTATTAACAAAATATATTTCAAAAATCAATTCTCTTGAATCTAATTGGTACATAATTTTCACCCGATATAAGCGATTTTGGCACTTCCATTGCTTCCATTAACGATTATTATGGAATGGTGGGTAATCCTTCATAGTAACAAATCATACTTAGTATTTATCTATTAATCTTATCACATGTATAATCCTACATTGTAACAATTCATACTTAGTATTCATCTATTAATCTTATATATATTGTAACAAATCATACTTCATATTAATTTAAAATATTTTTAAATTAAAATAGTTAAATTATATTGATATTAATATTTTTAATTTTTAAAAAGATTATAGTTTAATCAACAAATTTATATTTAAATTTTAGTTTTTTTTTAATAACTTAATTTTTAGATGTTATGACTAATCTTATCATTCAACCTATTCATTAAATTTATAATTATATTTTATATTTTGAAATATTTATTTTATATATAATTTAGATTTTTAACATTCTTTTAGATTCTTGTTATAAATTAGGCTATTCTTTCATTGTTTAATAAAAGAGTTAAATTTTAATAAATAATATTTTTGAAATAATTTCTACATTCTTAATACATAAAATGTAATGTTTAATATAATAATTAGGTTTTTCAATTTTACCAAGTAAGGTATATATTTTTTAGTTTTTCTATAAGATGCCGGTTGGTGAATGACTTTCAATTTTACAAAGTAAGACTTTTTATCTCTTTTTCATTATTTTGGGTTAATTGGTATACATGGAATTATTTTTATTCTTTTAATTATATTTTACGATATTTTTTAAATTGGTAAATTTGAGCTATTATGCTATACTATCATATTTATTATTTATTTTATTAGAATTTTTAATAATAGTCACTATTTAATAAGTGAAAAAAAGGATGTTGCTATAAGTAGGATGTTTTCCAATTTATAAGTGTGACAATTACATGTGATCTTTACCTTTCTTTTAATATAAACAAACTCATCATTATAATAATTGGGTTTCCAATTTTTCCAATTTGTTTAGAAAAAGCATAGATACCTCAACCCACAAAACAACTAAACAACTAAAAGGAGAAACACAAGCATAAACAAAGAGAGTGAAAGACAGATGGGCAACAGCCTAGCACAAACAAAGCACAAAAGAAAAATACAAACCACAACAAAAATTGTTAGCCTTACCATCCAACCTATAATTTATAAATTTCTAGCCCCAAAAAATTGTTGCTATAGATAGTATATATTTTTATTTGTTAAATATTTTTATCTCTTAGTTTTTGTTTTCCCTACATACTATTTGACTAGCAATATAAATGCTTTAACTTAGTGTACACATCATTTTATTGAAATATATTTTATTAAATTTTTATGTTGGTTTCATTCTTAGTTTTGATATTTCAAATAATTGTTTAAGACATCCCACTATAATAATTAAGTTTAAAATTATCAACTCGTAATTTTTTATTATCTTATATTTTAATTATTAATATAAATAATTTTAATTTTAATAATTTTCTTCTTAAATCAATCTTTTATTATGATTTTTAATTTATTCAATCTTTAATACTTACCTTTTTTGATTAATCAAAATAAAAAAAATATTATCTCTCCTATGTATCAATGAATTATGGTTAATGTAAGCATGCAAGATCAAAATAATAAAAATAGGGAAAATAGAAATCTAAGTCTAAACTCTAAAAAACAAATTACCACATTTTCATTAGATTTTTATATTTTAAAATAAATTAAAATTTATGTTATATATTTTAATATTTATGTTTTTATTTGAAATTTAAAGTCACTTCATGAAAAAATAGTGTTATAAGTAGCATATTGTTTTATTTTTTATAATTTTGAATAACATATTTTCTCTTAATTTTTGTCTTCTATGTTACCAATATAAATCATTTAACTTAGGTTGTCTATTTTTATATTTTCCATTCTATTAAATTCAAATATATAAAATAATCTAATAACAAATTCAAATAAATAATATATTTTTAATATATTATATTATTAATTTAACAACATATTATAATATATACACTATATAATACATATGTAACATATATAATATCTAATATATAATTTTAACATTATTATAATATTATAATATATCTACAATATATATGTAGCATATATACCATCTAAAATATAATTTA
>VDFB02220266.1:0-10379 GCA_007258455.2 Sequoia sempervirens
AAATGGAGGAATTCAACCTCATTCTAAACTAATAGTTTACATGTGTAGGTGAGATCACCCTTGTTCCTCATTTGGGTTTCTTATTATTTTTAGACCTTGGACAAGTGTGTCTAGTGAAGATTGTTAGGAAAGAGAACATGAATATTTCAATATCTATATTAAATTTGGGCAAGGATACAAGGAAAGAAAGGGAATCCATCTTTGTGGTTTCTCTCATAGGGGATTTGGATGATGGTGAGCAAAATTAATCACCAATCCTAGGAGAGGTTGTAGGCATGATTGAGGCATATAAGGGTGTTATGATAAACTATTTACCAATAGTCCCACCTCCTCACTACAACATTGATCATCAAATCAAATTCAAGCCAAAGGCTAGGTTGCTTACTTAGTCTCCCTATAAACTATAAGTCTCAAAGATGGTTGATTTGAATAACCAATTAGCAAAGCTATCAAAAGCTAGTTACCTAAGGCTATTTAGGTCTCCCTCCAATATTATTTCAAAGGAATAATGATAGTTTTCTTAGGTTGTGTGTGGACTATCAATCTTTGAATAAGCTCACAAAAAACAAGTATCATTTCCCCTTTTTCATGGATTGTGTTGACCATGTTATAAGGGTGAGATACTTTACAATGTTGGACTTAAAGTAGAGATTCTACAGAATTCAAATTGTAGCTAGTGATGAGGAGGAGATGACTATCACAAGTACTTAGAGGAGCACAAGGTGCATTTGGTTGAAGGCATTAAATTATTAAGGGAACATCAGTTGTATACATGAAGAAGGAAAAATGCTCCTTCACCCATTCAAAAGTATAGTTCCTAGGGCACATCATTTGGAATGATTTTTCTAAAGTTGGATCTAGATAAGTTTAGGGAAATTGAGGATTGGGAATTGTACACACTAGTTCATGAAGTGTGCCAAATAGTTGACTATGCAAATTACTATCAAAAGTCCATGGAGAGTTACTCAAATATTGTGGCTTCTCTCATGAATTTTTAAAGAAATGGTTTGGGGGTGGTTGGACAAACACCAAGAGCCAAGTTCAAACTACTCAAATAAATTTTAGTGTTTGAATCTATTATTTCATTGTTGTATTTTGATAAGTTGTTTTAGATTGTGGAAAGATGCATCAAATTTCATTTTTGGAGGGTCCTCACTTGATGATGACATCCATCACTATGAGTTAAGTTGGATTATTGAGAGAGAAAGTACCTAGTGCATGAAAATAAATGAATAGAAGGATTATGCTTTGTCTAACTATATGAAAACAATATCTTTGGGAGTTCCTTTCATAGTAAAGAGATGGAAAAAATATCTTCCACTTCAAAATTATGTAAATATAAATTCTAAATGGGATCGATTGGTAGGTATTCCTTATCAATTTTAACATGGATTTAATCTACAAACCAAGGAAGGGGTAACATATGAGCTAATTCAACAGGAAATATATAATTGGAAGTAGATAATTTACTAGGTATGAGGAGGAGGATATTAGAAAGCATGTTGTTTTATTATTTAAAAATCTTCTTTCTAAGAATGATGAAAATAACCAAAATGATCAGGATCATTTAATAGAGGCTATACCTAAAGTGAGCAACCAGGAAAATAACTCTATGTTGTCTACTATCCCTACCAATGAGGAAGTCAAGAAGGCTATTTTCTCCTTTGATGGGAGTAAAGCTCCGGGTCCAGATGGTTTCCCTTTATTTTTCTTCCAATGGTTTTGGGAGATTGTTGGAGACAATGTGGTGAATGTTGTAAAATAATTTTTTGGATCCAAAAGTCTCCTAAAAGAATTGAATGCCACTTTCCTAGTTCTAATCCCTAAGAAGCCTGGAGCGATAAAATTCGAGGCCTTCAGACCCATAAGCCTCTGCAATTCGATCTATAAAATCATCTCGAAGGTTCTGACTTCTAGACTCTTAATTCTTTTTCCTTCCTTGATCTCACCTCAACAAAATGGATTCGTCCCTGGTAGACAAATCCTTGAATCTATTGTTACTGTGCATGAGAATATCCATTCCTTGGTTGAATCTAAGACTGAAGGATTTTTGTTAAAGCTTGATATCTCAAAAGCCTATGACAAAGTTGACTGGATTTTCTTATTTAAGATTTTAAAGGCTTTTGGATTTTGCAACAGGGTTCTTCAAATGGTGAAACAGCTTGTGTCTACTGCTTCTATTTCTGTTATGGTGAATAGATCCCCTACAACTTTCTTCCAAAGTTCCAAAGGTCTAAGACAGGGTGATCCTATTTCTCCTATTTTATTCACCATCATGGCTGAAAGTCTTGGAAGAAACCTGAAAAAGTTGATTGACAATAGAACCCTTCCTGGTCTTGATCCTTCCTCAAGCAACCTGGCTTGCTTTGATCAACAATTTGTTGATGATACTATGCTATTGGGTAAAACCTCGGTCTCAGAAGGTAAAAATTTAAAATCTCTGCTCGATAAATATGGGAGAGCATCTGGACAACTGATTAATAATAAAAAAAGTTCTCTTTTCTTCTTCAACACCCCGGCTCACAGACAGACCAAAATTGTCAGAATCCTTGGTTGTAGGGTGGAATCCTTGCCTGCCACCTATCTTGGCTTACCCTTAAGCCTTAAACCGCCTGAATCCTTTTGGATTCCATTGGTCGAGAGGTTTAGTAAGAAGCTTGCTGGTTGGAAAGGAGCTTTGTTAAGTTAAGCGGGTAAACTTCAACTCCTCAAAGCTTCTCTTCATAATTTTTTGATCTATGCTTTGAGCCTCTTTAAGATTCCTACTAAATTTTTGGATGCCATAGAAAAGATTCAAAAAATATTTCTTTTGTCAGGTGTTGAAGAAAAGAAAAGAATACCTTTAATAGGATGGGATCTGGTGTACAGACCAAAAAAGGTCAGAGGATTAGGTCTTAGAAGAATCATAATGTTTAACAAAATTCTTCTAGCAAAACAAATATGGAGAATTTTTTCATCTTTAGGCGAATGGACAGACATCCTAGCTAGAAAATATTTAGAGAGCAATTGTTCTCTAATAATACTGAAGGAATCTGATCTTCTTCCTAGAGGTTCAATCTGCTGGAATAATCTGATCAATGGAAAAAATATTGTTGATTGTAGAACTGGTTGGCAAGTTAGAAGCGAAAACCAAACTAGATTATGGGAGGATAGATGGTTATTCAAGGAGCCCCTTATAAAATTTGATTCCTTTAGTGGATGGGCTAAGACTTGCAAAGCTTGTTTCGGTTCTTACATGAAAGACTATAGAGTGAATGGAAAATGGGTGGATAGATGTGTCTTGTCAGTCAGGCTCTTGCTCCTATTCAGTCTTCTTTGTTGGCTGTTAGACTTTGCTCTGATCAGTTGGAAGATCGTCTTGTCTAGACTGATGAACCCTCGGGCAACTATTTTATTTCGTCTACCTTTGCTAGGATTACTTCTTCCCAGGGTTCTCCTCCCTTCTGGTCGAAGGCTTGGTTCAAACATTTGGTCCCTAAAATCAACATTTTTTTCTGGATCCTTCTCCAAAATAAGGTGCTCATGATTGATAACCTTTGCAAACGCGGCTTTCAAATACCTAATAGATGTTTTCTTTGTAAGATGGAGGCAGATTCAGTGCGTCATATGTTCCTTCATTGTCCTTTTGCTACCTCAATCTGGGAAAAAATAATCAGTTATTGGTAACTTTCTTGGGTTTTTCCTTCGTCTATTGAAGACTTCTTCCTTCAATGGAAAGCTCTGACTCACAATTTTGTTCTCTGGTTTTTATGGGATTTCTCTTTCCCTCATGTTGCTTGGGGTCTTTGGAAAGAACATAACAAAAGAATTTATAGAGATAAAGAAGCTCTGGTGGACATTGTTTTTGATAAACTAATCATATTTTGGAAAGAAAATGTCAATGCTATTTCCCAGAAGGTTAGCAATTCTGAGAAAGCGGCTCATTCGTCCTATGATCTTATAGTTGCCAAGGAATGGAATATAAATCTTGATTTTCCTTGCGCCCCTAAAAAATCTAAGGATAGAGAGGGTGTCCACTGGTCTTTTCTGCCTAATGGATGGGTCAAAGCTAACTTCGATGGAGTGGCTATAGGTAATCCGAGGGTGGCAGGTTGTGGTGGAGTCATAAGGGACTCCTTTGGCAACTTTCTAGGTGTGACGGCCACTCCTCTAGGTTCTGAAACCAATCACCTGGCCGAGGCTGCTGGTGCTTTTCATATTATAAATTTGGCCCAAAGTCTTAATTTTAAAAACCTTTGGCTTGAAGGTGATTCCAAAAATATTATTGATTATCTTCTTGGCAAGTCCCCCCCTCGTGGACAATAAAGTCATGGATTGATGATGCCATCTCGACTCTTGCTAAGTTTGACAATATAAAGATTTCACATGCCTATAGAGAAGCCAATGCTCTAGCAGATTTTTTTGCTAATGAATGGGTTAGGAGTAATGATCAAAGCACTTGACTAAATTTTAGTGATCTAAGTGTTAATTTCTGAGCTTTATTGAGCTATGATGAATCACATGGGCAAGAGGTGTGTCATCTCTTTTATGAGGACATGATGGAGTTATCACATCACAATCATTAGATTGTATGGGACTAAGCTTAGCTGCTTTGTCTGCAAGGTGGCCTGGCATGCTTTGTGGGTTCTTAGATTTGGTAGGACCAGTTCTAGTAAAGATTTCATCTCTGTCTACCCCACTGTGATTGCCAAGATGGGTGGAGATAGCAAAAGAATTGAGCTGGATAGCTATGGGATGCACACTACAAATGCTAAGGCTTGGAATAAAGTTAAAAGCGGGGGATTACTTCCTTTCCTGGAAAAACTCCATGGTTCCAATCAGGAGGCTATAGATATTTTTGAGAAAAATTGGGATAATGAGGATCTTACCCTTTTTGGTAGGAAAGTTGAGCTCAACGAAAACCTTATAGCTGAAGTGACGAGAATGTCTACTGATGGGAAAAAGTTTTTCAGGGATAGGGTTTTTTCTGATGAAGCCGTCATCAGATTTTCAAAAAAAGAGAAAGAAAGACTGAAATTGGTGAAAATTGCTAACAACTACTTTGAAGCCGACACCATAAAAGCCCTATGGAGAAAGGTTCTTCGTGTTATCATGGAGTACATAACTGTGGATGGTCGTTTCACCAGGGTCTACGAGTATCACTTTGCCCTGCTCAACCATTTCTGCTACAAGGTCAGGGTTTCTTTCCCCTACTATCTTCTCTGTTCTTTGAGAAAAAAGTTTGGATGACCACAAGAAAAACCTAGAAGATTCCCTATTTTGCATACTGGCCTAATTAGATTAATTGTTGAACATTACCAAAAAATGCTCATCCCTGCTAATCTGGAAGCTTCCCCTGATTCTAAGGAAGATGATACTGAACCCAGCTGCTCGGAGTTTTTCCCAATTTAAGTCCATCCAGAATGGTCCTTAGCCCGCCCGCTGTCCAAACTGGTAAGAAAAACCCTAACCCCCTTACTATGAAAGCTCGTGTTGTGCCTGAGCTGTGAAGCCCTTCCCTTAAAACCAGATGTGTTGATAAAAATCCTCCGGCTAAAAACCTTGTCTCATACTCTGAAGATTCTCCTGACTTTGAGGCATCTGGTGCTAACAATACTGAGCCTTCTGCTGACCCGTCTTTGGATAGAAATGTTAGAATTGGCTCCCCTATTACTCCTGACCCTGCTAATACTTGTTTCAACATTAATAGGGATCCCACTGTGGATGTTTTGGATTTAATAGAAATATCTTGATATCCATTTCAGAGCTTTTCGAAATGGAATTTTTCATAGAGTGCTTATTTAAAGATAAAAATTGGGCCCCTCAAAGTATTTGGAAGATTTGGGGAGCTAAAAGGTTCTTGGTGGCTTGATGAAGAAGGAGGTGGAGCAGAATAAAGCTCTCGACAAAGATGCCAGTGCAAAATTTTGGCAGAACATAAAATGTTGAAATTGGGGTGGAGAAAATGAAAATACTATCAAAATTATTGGTGAGCAAAACAACCGTATGGCCAGACACAATGCCATTATCATCAATGCCATGACCAAGAAATTGGACAAAGCCCAACAGGGGTCTTTGGTTGTTGATCTAGAGGAAACCAATGAAAAACTAGGGAGGAGGATGTTGGCATTTTTAAGAGAACTAGGGCCAATTTGAAGAGGAAGGCTCCCCCCACTCTGCAAATGATTCAAACTTTTAAGAAGGGTGTTCATGATATGCAGAATTTGGAGGCAAAGATAGAGTCTGTCTTGAAGACTCTGGGTTAATTGCAGCCAGTTTTTTGTTGGCTTTTTTGCTGGCTTTTTTTGTTTGACCTTTCTAGTCTTTTGAGGATGGCTGCTACTTGTTCTAATTTTTACCTTTTGTGCAGCTGGTTGTTTTTGTTGGACTTTTCTTTCCTATCTTTTATGTAGTAAACTTTATGGTTTTGGGTCCCTGTAAAATCCGTTTCACCCTTTAGCAAAAACATATGAGCTAATTCCTAAAACATAAAGTATTATTAGTTACCATTCATGAGCATCATAATTCTAACCAAAGAAAGAGAAGGGTGTTTCTCTTAATTGATGTAGTAGAGTGAATTTGAGATCTAGACTTGAGGTAGAGTCTTAAGAAATGGGAAACTAGCAAGGTAGGTGAAAGTAGGAAGGAATAAAAGGTTCTATGTCTAGGATTTTGCTTCTCCTATTCCTCAAGATAGAGTATATTTTATTTGGAATAAATTGAGAAAGCAGATTCTATGGGGAGTATCATGAATTAGTGTGGGTTGGACACTTAGGTTAGAGAAAATTTTAACATTTTATTAAATGGGATTCTACTAGCCAAAATTTGAAGGATTTTTAAGGGTATGTGAAGAAATGTCTCATCTATTGAGTGGGAAAAGGTAGTATTTTACTTTTCTTATCATTATTTTAGCCTTTACATCCTAGTTAAGACCCCAGCACCATTAGTGTGGTGAGAATTTATCCTCCAGCTCTTTGGAGGAGTAAAAGGTAATGTCAAGCATACCATTGTGGTGGTTGACTAGTTCTCAAAGTATGGTTCACATTTATACCTTGTAATTTGTATTTCAAAGTATCTAGGAAGAGGTTGAGTATTTATTCAAGCATACATGTAATGAAGTATTGGAGAGTTCCATTAAGTGTCATCTTAGATAAGGATCCTCCAATTAGTAATAATTTTTGGGCTATGTTGTTTAAGCTCATGGTTGGGATCCTAATAATGTCTACTAGTCACCATCCATATATAGATGGATAAATTGAGTTCTATTCAATGTGATCTTGGACTACCAAAGGATCTATGTATGAATAATAAGGAATTGTCCATACTTGCTGGGTGTGGCCTAGTTTTATTACAACTACAGAAAGTGCAACAAGTCAATTATCACCATTTTAGTTGGCCATGAGACAACAACTATTAAATCCTCACATAGTTCTATGTGGGTACCTTGGGGAGAGCCCAAAAAATTCACAACAAATTTAGGAGTGGATTGATAGAGGGGATTTTGCCAAGTATCATGTCACTAAGCTACTTGAATGGATGAAGAGATATGCAAATGTACAAAGGAGGCATCCCAATTTCAATGTTAGGGATATAGTGCTCTGACAAATGGACCTGAAATAGTTTTACCCTCTTAAGGGAATAAATTATATGTAATGATATGAATGTTCAATGGACACGTTGAAATAATTCCACACATCGGGAAGGTTGCATACAAGCTAAGGCTATCTCTCAATAAGAAAATACATCCCATATTTTATGTAAGTTAAGGCCCCACTATGTTGATTAGGAAGAACCTTCAAGGAATATGTTAATGAGGGGTTTTATAAATATTATGGATAAGGCTAAGTATTAGGTAGTGGAGGTCATTGACAAGCAAGAATGTGGATTCATAAAATGAAGTACCATGAATTCCTCATGTTTTGGTAGGGTTGACCTTACTAGATAACTGAAAAAATGGGAGTGACAATAATCTTTGTGGGGATATGGAGATAGGGTATGAGTTCCTATAAAAAGGGAGTCATATGATCAAAGTTGAAGAATTCTATATAAGAACCCTCTTGTAGGTTTAGGGCAGTACATCAATGTTGAGGGAGATGCCTAAATTAGGTGAGGGGATGTTATGATATTGTGTTTCAAAGCATGTATTGGGATAATTTTGACTAAATATGACTTTTTTCCTAGTGATTTGCAAAAGGTTTTCCATTTTGTGTTTCCATGTGGTCTAGACAAATGTTGGAACATGTGGATGTAATATTTGTGAGATGAGTTGCCTAGAATAGAGGACTGCCAAGATGGGCTCTTCAAACTAATCCTAGTGGATTCCACACCTCTACATGTGTTGGTTATATGGAGCATGACATGTCGATATGGTATGGTGCCTAGTCATAATAGGCTAGCAAATTACAAGTGGCTACCCTAAGTCATGAGAATTGCATCCATAGGGTTCTAACATGTGTTATATTCATCTAGAAACTTTTATCTGTGTATTTATCCTACAAGTGTTATAAATACAAACACCAAGTCATGGGACCCTAGATAACAAGAAGTGGACTACCAAGCAACAAGATAGTGAGAGAAGGTGACTTATGTTTAAATTTCTACTTGTATAGTGGAACACTAGTAGGGTTGAGTGTGAGCTATAAGGATTGAATTTATAAAGGCTTGGAGTATTACCACTAAGCATGGAAGCAAGTTCTCTTGAAAAGAAAGCTAGGGATCCTTAGGGAAGGATATTGCATTAGGGGTATTCTAGTTTGAGAACTTTCATCTTATTTCAACTCAAACTTAGTGTTAGGTATTCTTTTACTATTGTTGTCTAAGGTTGAACTGTTTGTTCATTTTTTATATTTCAACATAATTTATTTTGTCTTGTTGCATTGTATTATCATATGCATGCAAAAATATAGTATTTTGGAATAATCAGTTATCTTTAAATGCCTTTAAATTTCATGATTAAATTGATAAAATATGTTTAAAAAAAATTAGGTGTTCAAAATTTATTGTTGCATGCCACTATTAATGTGGTTATGATTACATTAAAATGTTTTGTCCACTGTGGTTGGTTGCTATTTTGTTAGGGTTGAAGGGTAAAGGGATCTTTCAATTATAATGAAAATTTGAGATCAATTATGTAATCAAAAGAACTATATGCTAAATTATAATGTCATTATATAATATTGAATTTTTTATTGGGACAATATAGGTTTTTTTCCCTTTTTGAAATGATGTTGAGCTATGCTCTTTATTATATTTTATTAAGGAAAATCCAAGCATACATATGCTCTAAATATCATTGACTATTCAACCAAATGACTTTCATTATTTATATTAAATTATAATTTATTTATTGTTTGTGTTAGAAACATTTGGTTTCATAGTGTTTACTTGTGTTCTAGAATTGAACTAAGTTATCTACTATTTAAGTATTTTCTTTGAAATGACATATTGTTTTATTATTTAGCCATGTTCACCATTCACAACATTTTGATATAAATTTTAATAGCTAATATTTTTATATTCAAAGCATATTTATTTTTACCTCTTCTAAATAAAAAATCAATCAAAGGGGAAGAATCAATATAGAAGAAAACATTAATATCTCATAATAGGTTTTCAAAAAAAAAACAAATGAGTATTTTAACACTTAAAAGTATTATTGAATGGTTAATAGGTTTGTACATATATTTATAATTTTATTGGTTAAGAACTATACATTCTTGATAGTTTCAAAATTTAGTACATTATTTTATTTGATTTTTTACATGATGTATTCATTGTTTTCAAATAAATAGTGCTACTTGAAATATACATCTATGATATAATTAAGAGAATAAAATTTTAAACTAGTTTTATTTATTTGAACCATGTAAATTTGTTTTAGCATCATGCTTCTTTAAATTGTGAATGTTTATTCCAATATCATGATCAATTTCCAACTCTTTATTTCAACTTAGATGGTGATTTGATGTGAATTAATTAATTTGCATTAAGACTTATGTAGAGAAGTATTTTATCTCTTCACAATCCTTGTAATGGTGAAATTTGTATACTCACATATCATTGCCCATTCAGTTTTGTGCTTATTTAAGAAGATTGCTTTCATACATAGATATATTGATACATGTCATGATTTTGTACAAATTTGGATCCCTTACCCTATCCTATCCACTAATTCTAACATATATGAACTCATATATTTACCCATTTATTTGCTTCTAAATATTTAGGCACTCTTATATATTCACCCTATTCAATTGTTTATCACATCTATCTTGACACTCATTTTTATACATACATTATTTGTTGAAGTCTATAACCCCTTTCATATCTGGAGACTACTTCATGATCACAAAATTATCTTTTAACAATTATTAATTCAAATTTAATAAACTAGAAATTGC
>VDFB02220268.1:0-19953 GCA_007258455.2 Sequoia sempervirens
AAATTGCCCTAAATTGTGCACTTACTAAAAATAGTAAGTACCTTGGAATCTGATGAAAATTCGCTGGAAGCCTGCTGGATGCCTGCTGACAACAACGTTAAGTTCAATTTTCAATTTACTCACTTTACTTGACCTTGGACTGACCAGAAATGGTGAAACCCTAATTTTAGACTTGGTCAGTTTCACACTTAAACTCACTGACGGGCGCAACCCCTCGAAAGGCGGACATCGAGGAAAGAGCCAGGCGAGAGAGAGAAAAACCCAAGCCAAAGGAGCCGGAATGGACCAAAATTTGAGGGTCGATCTTGAATGAGGCGATGTGAAAGGTCACAACACCGTCAAACATGAATTATTTAAATTATCCACTACTGTTCTTAGTGGTCGACTAAGAATATATAAAGTGCTTGTGTGTATAAAAAGGGAGTAATTGTTGTCAATAATTTACGTGGCCTAGTCATGTTCAACCTTCAAAGGTACCACTTAATGCATGCTATCTAAGGGAGCACTAAATTATCTCAATCACCTTTTTAAAATATTGAACCTCCTAAACTATGATGTGTATAAAAAAGTTTCATATCATAAGGAAATATTCATTTTCAAAAGTTTGAAAATGAATACCAAAAGAATTATCAACCACGTCAAACATGAATTATTTTAAATTATCCACTATAATTCTTAGTGAACTAACTAAGAATATATAAAAGTGCTTGTGTATAAAAAGGAGAGTAATTGTTGTCAATAATTTTTGTGGCCTAGTCCATGTTCAACCTTTAATGGTACCACTTAATGCATGCTATCTAAGGGAGCACTAAATTATCTCAATCACCTTTTAAAAAGATTGAACCTCCTAAAATATGATGTGTAAAAATGTTTCACATCATAAGAAATATTCATTTTCAAAAGTTTGAAAACGAATACCAAAAGAATTATCAACCACGTGAAACATGAATTATTTTGAATTATCCACTGTAATTCTTAGTGAACTAACTAAGAATATATAAAATTGCTTGCGTATAATTTTAAAAGAGAGTAATTGTTGTCAATAATTTTTGTGGCCTAGTCCATGTTCAACCTTCAAGGGAACCATTTTATTCATCCTATCAATGGGACCACTTAACCATCTCAATCACCTTTTTAAAAGGTTGAACCTCCCAAACTATAATGCGTATACAAGTGTTTCATACCATAAAGAAATATCATTTCCAAAAGTTTGAAAATGACAACCAAAATAATTATTCACTACGTATAAAAGATAAATGTTTCCTAATCAAATATGTAATTAAATTATATTTTAAAATAATCTATTTTCCTACTTTCATTACTTTCATTAGTTAATACTACTTTAGAGTTGACGTTTTATTAATATTTTTTTGTTCTTATGTCTTTTAACTATATGCATTATTATAAAAATAAATTGGGTTAAAAATAATTAAATCAAACACTTTATTTTTGTCTTGTTTACATTATATGGCATTAATATTTACTAATGATTATGGTTAGATGAGGCAAAAAAATATGATTGTGGAGGACTACTAAGGTGATAGTCAATCAATAACCATATAAATTATGGGGAAAATTTATAAACAATCTCTTCTATTTTTAATTGATTTGAATTCAACTTTGGGGGCATCATTAGTCCACCTAATGAGCTTCCAAATCCTTTATAGTATTATTTTTGGGTATCATATTTTTATGCTCCCTACATTTTATTATCTAATTTAATGTATCTTATTTCTTAGGGAAATCAACTCACTAAAATTGGGGAAAAATGTATTATCAAAAAATTACATATGTGCATAATTTCACTTTATATTTTGAACTCACCTTAGCCCACATTTTAAT
This sequence comes from Sequoia sempervirens, assembly GCA_007258455.2. Classification (NCBI taxonomy): domain Eukaryota; kingdom Viridiplantae; phylum Streptophyta; class Pinopsida; order Cupressales; family Cupressaceae; genus Sequoia; species Sequoia sempervirens. The sequence continues at coordinate 1,843 of VDFB02220268.1, forward strand.
GATAGATTTTAATATTCTATAATAAATATTTTCTCCCGCATTTGAAGAGTATAGTGTATTTCAACACATATATGAAATTTTAGTAGAATCTTTCTTAATGGTAGCATGTCAAATCGATGTTTGTACAATGTGCTAGCATCCCAAAAGATCTTGAGATTCATAAGCATTCTTTCTGCATGGCCTGTGTTTATAATATGTGTCACAATGCTTTAATGAGAAAGTAATGTCTCTTTCTCTCTGATCCAAGAAAATAAAACTCAAGGACTTTCCATTTTCAAAGGACCTTTTAAAATTTCTCAATGCAAGCTCTCTACCTCGTAACCTCGGGGAAACTCTACCAAAATAAGTTACTAACTCTCTCTGTATCATTTATAGATATCTCATTTGGTGCTTTATGAAGTTTGAGAACCTCAAGAGGAAAGGCATTGATTGTTACATCTATCACCCTCATTGAATATATCCTCCACTATTGCTAATATGATCATTTTATTCATTTTTCTAATATTTTCTCTTAATGTGAGACAATCTCTTTTGTATAGAAATAAGAAAATATTTTATTATTACTTTTACTTGCTTGCAATGGTGGATCTCCCCATAGATCAAGGTTAACATCACTATCAAATATTTCATTTTATCATTTTCTTTGATCCTTAATACACTTAGGATTTAAAAGCACATGTTTTTATCAATCAATTTCCTTTTGGTAGTTTGTGGAGGTCAGAAGACCAAAACAAGGGTCTGATTGAGGCAAAGCCCTAAATAGCCCCAACATTTTTTATTGTCTTTTTGTGTTTGGAGGTTAGAATGATTCTAAGGTTTGAGTTAGATATTCTAAAACATTGTAGAGTCATTAGTGAAGGACGACAATGTGACACGAGGACATTTATGTGTCACACTAGCATCTTAGATAGAGAGCTTCATTTTTTGTCTCTAGGTTCCTCTTACCCTTGTTTATCATTTTCTAGTGAAATAAAGTCTCAATATTTTTTGTACTTTCTATAAATTAATATTTATTGAGTTTCTTTAAAAGTTTACATTGCAAAAATGGTTCATAATTTTAGTTTAAACACTTTATTTTCTCTTGTTTAGTAAATCTTTTATTTTTATAGGAAATATAAATCTTTTATTCAAGATTTTTAAGTAAAGTAGAAATTTGGTCATTAAAATAGATTCATTTTAATTAAACCAAAAATTTCCTCCTCTATAGTGAGCTTAAAGCTATATGGTTATAAAGTAGTATTTATGACTCCTTAATGAGTAGAAATATGCATCATTACATGTTATATTACATCAATATTTTGATCTTGGTGGTTTATTTAGTTAGTCACTCATTGTGAGTAGAATGGTTTGGATTTGAGAATTCCTTAGTAGATTTGGCTATGATGATCTTGATATCATGTTGGAGATAACATCCATTGTTATTTAATTTGACTCCGTAACTTAGTTTGGGTGGAGATTATATTCTTACCAAGGTTGCATATGTTTACTTGACTCCCCAACTTATTTTGGGTGGAGATTAGCTATTTAATGAGATAGTTTTATTATGATGTACATGTATTAATAAGAATATAATGATAAGGATATGCCAATATTATATTACACTTGATTGTCAATTTTAATTTTATTATAGTTACCATTAAAATACTAGAGTTATATTAGAGTTAGAGAAGTTCCATTTGTCCTTGTATAGGATGGATACATGCTAACATCATTTCTCTACTTCATGTTTGGCACATTTTAAGATCACTAACCACTTAAGATAATATTACATGAGAATTTTATCTCACTCTTCTTTCTATAGATTCACATGACATAGGTTCTAATGCTCTAATTAGTAGAGGGTCCATAGGTTATTTTACCTTATTGATTGTCTTCCATCACTAGAGCTAGGTTATTCTTGACATGAGGTTATAGTTGGCAGTTAGAATCTTGGTGTGGTATGAGACATTTATAAGTGTGGTATTATTTTGTGTGGATACTATTGTTTATCATAATTTATATAGTTTGTGTATTTAAGTTTATATTTATTTTTGTATAGATGTGCTATTTGATTTTTGTTATCATGTATTTTTCGTTCTTCTATTCTCATTACTAAAAATTATTTCTACGTGTTGATTTAATGGATTGTGCCAAAGTGATAAGATAATGTAGTATGAGATGTGTGTTATTCTACCTTGAGCATATGTTGATTGTTTTAGATATATGGCATTAATTGATAGGTTCTCACGTAGTATGAGATAAGGTTAGTAATCATTGGTACATGTTGCATATGCTCTTGAGTGTATGGCATTGGTTTTTCTCATTGTGATTTCAGCACCTTTATGAATTTTTTAGTGAGATAGTAATTGTATAAATATTGTATCGTATCTTGTATGCACCTTGCATTGTATATATGTCTTGTACTCTTATGCCTTGTATGCTTTGTAGATGCTAATACCTTGGTTGGTTTGGTATGATTCATTAGTATGATAATGATGAAATGAATATGTGTTATGCAAATGATTCATCTTGGATAAGTTGCTTATCTTATAGATTGGATTATAAATCTAAATTTGAACATAAGGATTAAATAACTTATAACATAGTCATGAGGCAAGTTTGTAATTCACACTTTTCGGCTATTAATTGAATAGTCATTGTTAGATAAATGATTGGGGAGAAAATGTATTTCTGCAAACGTGTGGTTTAATACCTCCCTTAATGATAACTCGAGCTTGAAGGGATTAATTTATGGATTCAAGTTGAAGAACCTTGTATTTGTATATTGTACTTTATATAAGGACCACTTTTGTATATGTTGCAAGATGGATCGTTGGTCTATTTGTATTTATTACAATTACTATGAGGGTTGGAGTTATGGACCCATTGGATATTTGAATATGTAAGTGGTATTATTCCTTGCTTGTTTTATTTATGCACTTGTAAAATTTCAAAATGAATGAAATTCATTTTATTGATTCTTGAGATTATTTACATGCATAGTGAGGGATATATTTGTAACTTGGAATAAATTAAATAAAATTTCTCACTGCTTTTGGGGGTATGTTACATTCAAGTGAAGGAAAATTGGAGGTATATCCTAAATCTAAGAAAGAACAAACTCCTATAATAGACTTTTTACAATCTATGAGGTGTAGATATGATCCCAAATTATGTATTTGATCAATGATTGCACTATATAGCAAAATATCCATCATCAACAACCCTAAATTGATATGCAAATAAGCAACATTTTAACTCTATTTTTATTTATTACCTTAATTATCTTATTTAGAGCAAATGATTATAGGGTGTTCTTTGCTTCCCTAATATGACACATATAAACTAAACCTTTAAAAGACTTATTCTCATATGATAACAATGTAAGAATAAATAACAAACCCTACAAGTCAAAAGTATGCTACTCAAAATATTAAGCCAATGCATTCTTATAATGGAGATCCAAGTTCAAATCCTTGTCATAAAATCCCAAGAATTGAGGCACATGTTGTAGCAAGATTACAATAGTTGGAGACAATTGATTGTCTTATAGGAATTGTAAGTCATATGGTTGGATATTTTGGTCCCTTGTTAACCCTCACTAATTAATCTTAAGAGAATAAGGACATCCTACAATAAATATAAAATTTCCAAAATATTAAATATGATTTTAAACCTTCTATATATTTATTTGTGGTGAACTTGATTAATTGACCAAGATAAGATAATTAAGACTAAAATTAACATGTGTTGAGATAAAAATGGTATGGTTGAATTTGTATAGTTTGAATTGATGGAAAATGACCTTTGGTTGATATGACTATTACAAAGACTTACAAAATTGAGTTTTGGAATTAGATTTCTTGTGAAAAGACTAAGATAAGAAAAACCAAAGAGTTTGAGTATCTATGATAGAATTTGAACAAAAATATTCTCGAAGAGTGTGAACATGCCCTATGTTTTGTGATTTTCTTATAAATAGAAGTTTTTCTTTGGTACCTATGTAATAGTTGTTTGTTTGATGATATCTAATAAAAGGAAAATAGTGCTGGTGTTAAAGAGCACGACATGACTTTCTATGCAAGGTTGAAGTTCAAAACTTCGTTGCACCTATGCCAATCCTTGAGAGTAAATTAATTGTGGAAGTAAAAGAGATAGTGTGGATGTTGGTTTCAACAAAGAGGTTAATGCACTAGACCTACAAAAGTGTTAGCTATAAACATTCAAATATTTTATCTTGAAAATCTCTTTTGATTGATTCCTATGTGATCGTCATAATGACCTAGGGATGATTCCTTTAAGTATATCTTAGCCACACAAATTCAACTTTTTGGAATTCATGCCATCAAATAATGGCAATGTTTAGGATTGTTGACCATAAAATGTAGATAATTTGAAATTTGAAAGATGGGGACATGATCATAATTATGATTTTCTTCAAGAAATAGAATTTTTAGTATGATATTGTTCAAGATAAACATGTTAGTGGAGACTAAGTGAAAATAAAATAATGTTGTATTAGTCTTGGGCTAATGAGTACACTAAAAGAATCCAACAATATATTGAAAATGGCTCTAGGAAAATTCACCGCTAGCAATGCACCGACGAAATATTCACCGTCAACAATTCACTGTGGGAAAATTCACTGCCACCAGCAATTCACCGCCAAAAAATCATGTATATTTGTATATTAGTTCTATTTTTTTATAAAGTAGTGGGGGACCAAAAGGTTTCACCTTTGAAATTTAAAGCTAAATACATATAATCAAATATTTTCCTACAAACAAAAGACCTTAGAAAACACTAACAAGAAAAAATAAACTACTAATCACAAAATAATACAGCTACACTCTTTTTTTTTTTTGCTGTAAATATAGTCTCAACACTATTTTACTGAAACTTTTTTTTTTCTTTTGATTTCAATTGTTAACATCGTCCATTCACTTTTTAACCTCTTCAGCTCCTATCTAAGTAATAGTCCCAATCTCTAAAGTAAACTCTTCTTCCAATAAAAAATAATCTAACCTTGGATTCCTTATCATATTCATGCATTCTTTCAAGTTAGCATACAAAAGAGCTAAAATATTACTTGAATTTCCCCTCTATTCATTTATGAGCTTTCTAACTTCTTTTCCCTTGTAACTAGAGGGTTTCCCTCCTCTTATTGATTTACTTCATCTTGATTTTTCCTAATGGCACCCTTAGAGCCTTCCTCACCCTTCAATCCCAACTCACTGGATAGCCTCTTCTCAACTTCTTGAATATTTTCTCTTTCTATTTTCTTCTTCCTCTAAGATTTTTAGCTTTTAAAAAATGAATAGCCAACCGAGTGTTGGGAAATAGCCTCCCTCTACCAAGTAGAGTACTTTGAGGCTTTTTTATTTTCATACATTCAAGTCATGGTGACTCTATTTGATTGTCCAACCCTTTCTTTGAAACACAAATTTCTTATAAAAAATTTTGAGCAATAAGTTGATGGCATCAAAAAGCCTTCAAACAAAGGTGTTGTCTTTGGTCATATAGGATTTTGGACGATGAACTTTAGAAAAATAAAAATAAGGCCTTCATTCAAATGATCCCCACTTAATTCAAAGGTCATGATTACATACCACCTTCGATAGAAGATGTTTCATTCAATTGTATATGTTCATTCAAAGGTGTTTTATATTTTTTTACACCTTGGATTGATTATTTTTCCTTGTTTAATAATTAGGACATACTATTATGAGATCACCCATTTTTAACTCTTTTTGGCAATGAATCAACAACCCAATGACCAACCACCATGATAAATTTTGGGTATAAGAAAAGATGGGCGAGGCACTATAACTCCATAACCATGACTTTGAGAGGCCCCACTTGTCTAGCCACATCACTGATTAGTGAACCTAGTGTAGTGGAAAATATCCAATCAAATCAATAGATCATGATATCCCTTATCTGAGTGACTCTCTTATTAGGATGTGCTAAATTTACAATATCAAACTAAGGACATATTTTATTGGATGATACTCATATTGTATGTACAACTCAAGGACTATTGTGAGATATCTTATGAGGTTGTGTATAGAAAATAATGACATTAAAAAGGAAACTAAGCTATGAATTTTAATCAATCTGAAATTAAACAGTAGTTTCTATGGGCTATTATCAAGTGCTACAATTTTTGTTAACAATAACATATGACTATGCTATGGGTAGGTCTACTATTTCTTCTATTAGCTATATGAATTAAATTTGATTAAGTCTATTGAAATTAATAACCACTAATGCTAACAAATGAGTTACATCTTACCTCAAGTGGACCCTTGCTTGGATAGTTGTATCTTGACTCACAAGATGCTAATAAAATTTCTTAACTATTCATTTGCACCAAATTTATTGAATTGAGAAATATATTATTTGAATTTTGAAAGTACAATATAAATTGATGATGAAAAATTTGTTATCTATAACATAAATTCCTTTGAATATATAGACTCATTCTAACCATCCTTAACTAATTCGGACTCTTAACAACCTAAGCTACATGTGTCAAATCATTCCTATACCATAGGAAGAGTAATGTTTTTATTTTAGCAAAATACAAATAGAAAACTTAGTTGTAAGTAAATCCTAATATTTAAATTTTCAACTATAAATAAAAGAAACATTTAAATAATAGAGACATGTAGACAAGGCATGACATATGCAACCCTTGTTAAAAAATTTCTAGAGTTCTTTGACATCACCTTCCAATGCTTTGAGTTCTCCCTTGTTTCCCATTGAAGAAATAATTTCTATTGCATGAGTTTTTGGCGATTGAAGTCGTGGCTACAGGAACTAGCTCCTTCATCTAAATTAGGTGTTTACTCCCTTGACTATGTGTAATTGTTCCTTCAACTAAAAATAATCATTCATATGACTACAAATTTACAACAACCTTGGCTATATCGGAATCCATTATCTTTCTACATGAAAGGTTTCTTTTCCAAAATGCTTCTATGCTAAAAATCACCATAATCAATCATAATATACTATGAGATTTTGAAGATAATTATCAAAACACATAACCATTTATCTAGACATCATATATCATCTTCAATTTTTTAAACTTTAAACATTAATTTCAAGCCTTAGGTATTGGATGAAGTTGTTCAAGGATTTTTTTTGAAAAACAAGAAATAAACATAGGAAATAGGAGCAATGTTAGGTCCCATTACCACCCCTTGAAATAGTGTTTCAATTAAGGTTCAAACTTGTGACCAACATCTATGTCTTTCAATAAACTTAATGTTAATATTTCATATGGTGTTTGGATTGATTAAAAGTGAAGAAATAATAATTTATTGACACCACCGTTATCCTAATCTATCCATTTTGACATGTGTATTGTGTAATATATATATATGTTTTAGCTAGTATTTTGGTAATTATGAGACATGAAGAGATACTATTAAAATGTAATCTAAAAAACGGACTATAATGTAAATTTTTATCATCATGTCCTATTTTTTACGTGAAATATTTTTATATCAGATTAGAGCTTCATATTTTTTTTCAAGACATATATGTATGCATATATTCAACTTTACACTCAACACCCTTATTTTGAGATAGATGTATGCCCACCCATACATAATAAGGGGGCGCACTAAGGTAAAAATCCTATATATTATGGTATAGAGCATTTGAATAGCCATCGAAATCATGGATCTATATTTGTAGATTATAATTTCAATATGCATGCTTATTATCGCCTCAGATTCATATAAGAAGTTAAAGTACTTAGTACATTTATTATATTTCCTTTGATCAATCTTTGGCCCATTTGCACATATTTGATTCACCATCTTTCCCCTTAGGTGATAGGGAACACTCAAATACTCTATACAAAGTAGAACATTCCATGGAAGATGTTAGTAATATTTGGATGGCCAACTAGACACCCATGCATATTCGTTATATCTTGCTCAATTGCATCAAAATAAGTATTAGATTTCACATTCTTCTTATACCAAAAGATATATACCCCCACACATTTTAGAAAGCCACGTATATGTTACCAAATAGTTTAGACAACCACATATATGCTACAAAAAGCTATTGATTAACTTAATATTTTGTACTTTTGATAAAGGCTATTGTAATTAGGTGCAAGCAGTTGATTATTTCTTCATGAAGGGTGTACATGAAAATTGTATCAAGCATATAGTCAATTAAATTCATCCTTCAATGATAATAGATAGTTTAAGGACAACAACAACAACACGAATAAAAATTATTGTATATTATGCTAATGTTGTTCAAACTAAATAGTTTAATATTTAAAAATAGTTATATAAACATATTTTAATATGTAAAATATTATACCTTCTTTGTTCTCCAAATGGTTATGTGTGACTTCTTTAAGTTATATTGTTTCAATTCAGAATCCCCACTACAATTATAGTGAGCTTACTAGGATTTAAAGAACTTTTTTCTTTAAAAGAGAGAGTGATTGATATCAATAATTTTTGTGGCCTAGTCCATGTTCAACCTTCAAAGTTACCACTTAATGCATGCTATCTAAGGGGGGACTAAATTATCTCAATCACCTTTTTAAAAGATTGAACCTCCTTAACTATGATGTGTATAAAAAAGTTTCACATCATAAGGAAATATTTAGATTCCAAAGTTTGAAAATGAATACCAAAAGAATTATCAACTACGTCAAACATGAATTCTTTTAAATTATCTACTATAATTCTTAGTGAACTGACTAAGAAAATATAAAAGTGCTTGTGTATAAAAAGGAGAGTAATTGATGTCAATAATTTTGGTGGCCTAGAACATGTTCGACCTTCAAACTTACCACTTAATGCATGCTATCTAAGGAAGCACTAAATTATCTCAATCACCTTTTTAAAAGATTGAACCTCCTAAACTATGATGTGTATAAAAAAGTTTCACATCATAAGGAAATATTCATTTTCAAAAGTTTGAAAATGAATACCAAAAGAATTATCAACCATTCCAAACATGAATTATTTTAAATTATCCACTATAATTCTTAGTGAATTGACTAAGAATATATAAAAGTGCTTGTGTATAAAAAGGAAAGTATTTGATGCCAATAATTTTGGTGGCCTAGTCCATGTTCAACCTTCAAAGTTACCCCTTAATGCATGCTATCTAAGGGAGCACTAAATTATCTCAATCACCTTTTTAAAAGATTGAACAGGTCCTAAACTATGATGTGTATAAAAAAGTTTCACGTCATAAGGAAATATTCAGATTCCAAAGTTTGAAAATGAATACCAAAATATTTATCAACCACATCAAACATGAATTATTTTAAATTATCCACTATAATTATTAGTGAACTAACTAAGAATATATAAAAGTTCTTGTGTATAAAAAGGAGAGTAATTGATGTCAATAATTTTGGTGGCCTAGTCCATGCTCAACCTTCAAAGTTACCACTTAATTCATGCTATCTAAGGGAGCACTAAATTATCTCAATCACCTTTTGAAAAGATTGAACCTCCTAAACTATTATGTGTATAAAAATGTTTCACATCATAAGGAAATATTCATTTTCAAAAGTTTGAAAATGAATACCAAAAGAATTATCAACCACGTCAAACATGAATTATTTTAAATTATCCACTATAATTCTTAGTGAATTGACTAAGAATATATAAAAGTGCTTTTGTATAAAAGGGAGAGTAATTCATGTCAATAATTTTGGTGGCCTAGTCCATGTTCAACCTTCAAAGGTAGCTCTTAATTCATGTTATCTAAGGGAGCACTAAATTATCTCAACCACCTTTTTAAAATATTGAACCTCCTAAACTATGATGTGTATAAAAAAGTTTCATATCATAAGGAAATATTCATTTTCAAAAGTTTGAAAATGAATACTAAAATAATTATCAACCATGTCAAACATGAATTATTTTAAATTATCCACTATAATTCTTAGTGTATTGACTAAGAATATATAAAAGTGCTTGTGTATAAAAGGGAGAGTAATTCATGCCAATAATTTTGGTGGCCTAGTCCATGTTCAACCTTAAAAGTTACCACTTAATGCATGCTATCTAAGGGAGCACTAAATTATCTCAATCACCTTTTTAAAATATTGAACCTCCTAATCTATGATGTGTATAAAAAAGTTTCATATCATAAGGAAATATTCATTTTCAAAAGTTTGAAACTTTTGAAAATGAATACCAAAATAATTATCAATCGTGCATCAAACAAGAATTATTTAAATTATCCACTATAATTCTTAGTGAACTAACTAAGAATATATAAAAGTGCTTGTGTATAAAAAGGAGAGTAATTGTTGTCAATAATTTTCGCAGCCTAGTCCATGTTCAACCTTCAAAGGTACAACTTAATGCATGCTATCTAAGGGAGCACTAAATTATCTCAATCAGCCTTTTAAAAGATTGAATCAACTAAACTATGATGTGTATAAAAAAGTTTCAAATCATAAGGAAATATTCATTTTCAAAAGTTTGAAAATGAATACCAAAAGAATTATCAATCATGTCAACAAATGAATTATTTTAAATTATCCACTATAATTCTTAGTGAATCGACTAAGAATATATAAAAGTGCTTGTGTATAAAAAGGAGAGTAATTGATGTCAATAATTTTGGTGGCCTAGTCCATGTTCAACCTTTAATGGTACCACATAATGCATGCTATCTAAGGGAGCACTAAATTATCTCAATCACCTTTTTAAAAGATTGAACCTCCTAAACTATGACATGTATAAAAAAAATTCACATCATAAGGAAATATTCATTTTCAAAAGTTTGAAAATGAATGCCAAAAGAATTATCAAGTGTCAAACATGAATTATTTTAAATTATCCACTATAATTCTTAGTGAACTGACTAAGAATATATAAAAGTGCTTGCATATAAAACAAAGAGTAATTCATGTCAATAACTTTAGTGGCCTAGTCCATGTTCAACCTTCAAAGGTACCACTTAATGCATGCTCTCTAGGGGAGCACTAAATTATCTCAATTACCTTTTTAAAATATCGAACCTTGTAAACTATGATGTGTATAAAAAAGTTTCACACCATAAGGAAATATTCATTTTCAAAAGTTTGAAAATGAATGCCAAAAGAATTATCAACCACATCAAACATGAATTATTTTAAATTATCCACTATAATTCTTAGTGAACTGACTCATAATATATAAAAGTGCTTGTGTATAAAAAGGAGAGTAATTGGTTGTCAATACCTTTGCGGTGGTCTAGTCCATGTTCAACCCTTCAAAGGTACATTGGAATGCATGCCATCTAAGGGATACTAAATTATCTCAATCAATCTTTTAAAAATATTGAACTCCTCTCTAAACTATGATGTATAAAAAAGTTTCATATCATAATGAGATATTCATTTTGAAAAGTTTGAAAATGAATACCAAAAGAATTATCAACCACGTCAAACATGAATTATTTTAAATTATCCACTATAATTCTTAGTGAACTGACTAAGAATATATAAAAGTGCTTGTGTATAAAAAGGAGAGTAATTGTTGTCAATAATTTTGGTGGCCTAGCCCATGTTCAACCTTTAATGGTACCACTTAATGCATGTTGTCTAAGGGAGCACTAAATTATCTCAATCACCTTTTTAAAAGATTGAACAGGTCCTAAACTATGATGTGTATAAAAAAGTTTCACGTCATAAGGAAATATTCAGATTCCAAAGTTTGAAAATGAATACCAAAAGATTTATCAACCACATCAAACATGAATTATTTTAAATTATCCACCATAATTCTTAGTGAACTAACTAAGAATATATAAAATTACTTGTGTATGAAAAAAAGAGTAATTGTTGTCAATAATTTTTGTGGCCTAGTCCATGTTCAATCTTTAATCATACCACTTTAATGCATGTTGTCTAAGGGAGCACTAAATTATCTCAATCACCTTTTTAAAAGATTGAACCTCCAAACTGCCATGCATAAAATGTTTCACATCGAGTGAAGGAAATATTCATTTTCAAAAGTTTGAAAAATGAAATACCAAAAGAAATTTACCAATGCCAAACATGAATTATTTTAAATTATCCACTATAAATTCTTAGTGAATTGACTAAGAATATATAAAGTGCTTTGTATAGCAAGGGGAGAGTAATTATGCCAAATGAATTTCTGGTGGTCTAGTCCATGTTCAACCTTCAAAGGTAGCCTGGAATTCAAAAGTTACCATGGGAGTACCAAATTATCTCAACACCTTTTAAAATATTGAACTCCTAAACTATGATGTATAAAAGTTTCATATCGAGTAGAAATATTCATTTCAAAAAGTTTGAAAATGAATACTAAAATAATTATCAACTATGCCAACATGAATTATTTCAAACATTCAACCATAATTCTAGGCATTGACTAAGAATATATAGTAAAAGTAGTTGTGTATAAAGGGAGAGTAATTCATGCCAATAATTTTGTGGCCTAGTCCAGATGTCTCAACCTTTAAAAGTTGTACTTCACTTAATGCATGCTATCAAAGGGAGCACTTAAATTATTCAATCACCTTTTAAAATATTGAACCTCCTAATCTCATGAGGATGTGTATAAAAAAGTTCTTATATCATAGTGAGGTTATCTTTATTTTCAAAGTTTCGAAACTCTTTGAAAATGAATACCAAAAAATAATTATCAACCGCGGCATCAAACAAGAATTATTTTAAATTATCCACTATAATTCTTAGTGAACTAACTAAGAATATATAAAAGTGCTTGTGTATAAAAAGGAGAGTAATTGTTGTCAATAATTTTCGCAGCCTAGTCCATGTTCAACCTTCAAAGGTACAACTTAATGCATGCTATCTAAGGGAGCACTAAATTATCTCAATCAGCCTTTTAAAAGATTGAATCAACTAAACTATGATGTGTATAAAAAAGTTTCAAATCATAAGGAAATATTCATTTTCAAAAGTTTGAAAATGAATACCAAAAGAATTACTAATCATGTCAACAAATGAATTATTTTGAATGTCCACTATAATTCTTAGTGAATCGACTAAGAATATTATAAAGCGCCGTGCATAAAAAAGGAGAGAATTTTACGTCACCTATGCCTAGTCCATGTTCAACCTTTTATTTGTACCATAATGCATGCTATCTATGAAGCACTAAATTATCTCTAATCACCTTTTTAAAGATTGAACTCCTCCTAAACTATGATGTGTATAAAAAAGTTTCACACCATAAGGAAATATTCATTTTCAAAAGTTTGAAAATGAATGCCAAAAGAATTATCAAGTGTCAAACATGAATTATTTTAAATTATCCACTATAATTCTTAGTGAACTGACTAAGAATATATAAAAGTGCTTGCATATAAAACAAAGAGTAATTCATGTCAATAACTTTAGTGGCCTAGTCCATGTTCAACCTTCAAAGGTACCACTTAATGCATGCTCTCTAGGGGAGCACTAAATTATCTCAATTACCTTTTTAAAATATCGAACCTTGTAAACTATGATGTGTATAAAAAAGTTTCACACCATAAGGAAATATTCATTTTCAAAAGTTTGAAAATGAATGCCAAAAGAATTATCAACCACATCAAACATGAATTATTTTAAATTATCCACTATAATTCTTTGTGAACTGACTCAAAATATATAAAAGTGCTTGTGTATAAAAAGGAGAGTAATTGTTGTCAATAATTTTGGTGGCCTAGTCCATGTTCAACCTTCAAAGGTACCACTTAATGCATGCTATCTAAGGGAGCACTAAATTATCTCAATCACCTTTTTAAAATATTGAACCTCCTAAACTATGATGTGTATTAAAAAAGTTTCATATCATAATGAGATATTCATTTTGAAAAGTTTGAAAATGAATACCAAAAGAATTATCAACCACGTCAAACATGAATTATTTTAAATTATCCACTATAATTCTTAGTGAACTGACTAAGAATATATAAAAGTGCTTGTGTATAAAAAGGAGAGTAATTGTTGTCAATAATTTTGGTGGCCTAGCCCATGTTCAACCTTTAATGGTACCACTTAATGCATGTTGTCTAAGGGAGCACTAAATTATCTCAATCACCTTTTTAAAAGATTGAACCTCCTAAACTATGATGTGTATAAAAAGTTTCACATCATAAGAAATATTCATTTTCAAAAGTTTGAAAATGAATACCAAAAGAATTATCAACCATGACAAACATGAGTTATTTTGAATTATCCACTATAATTCTTAGTGAACTAACTAAGAATATATAAAATTGCTTGTGTATAAAAAAGAGAGTAATTGTTGTAAATAATTTTGGTGGCCTAGTCCATGTTCAACCTTTCAGTTACCATACTTAATTCATGCTATCTAAGGGAGCACTAAATTATCTCAATCACCTTTTGAAAAGATTGAACCTCCTAAACTATTATGTGTATAAAAATGTTTCACATCATAAGGAAATATTCATTTTCAAAAGTTTGAAAATGAATACCAAAAGAATTATCAACCACGTCAAACATGAATTATTTTAAATTATCCACTATAATTCTTAGTGAATTGACTAAGAATATATAAAAGTGCTTTTGTATAAAAGGGAGAGTAATTCATGTCAATAATTTTGGTGGCCTAGTCCATGTTCAACCTTCAAAGGTAGCTCTTAATTCATGTTATCTAAGGGAGCACTAAATTATCTCAACCACCTTTTTAAAATATTGAACCTCCTAAACTATGATGTGTATAAAAAAGTTTCATATCATAAGGAAATATTCATTTTCAAAAGTTTGAAAATGAATACTAAAATAATTATCAACCATGTCAAACATGAATTATTTTAAATTATCCACTATAATTCTTAGTGTATTGACTAAGAATATATAAAAGTGCTTGTGTATAAAAGGGAGAGTAATTCATGCCAATAATTTTGGTGGCCTAGTCCATGTTCAACCTTAAAAGTTACCACTTAATGCATGCTATCTAAGGGAGCACTAAATTATCTCAATCACCTTTTTAAAATATTGAACCTCCTAATCTATGATGTGTATAAAAAAGTTTCATATCATAAGGAAATATTCATTTTCAAAAGTTTGAAACTTTTGAAAATGAATACCAAAATAATTATCAACCGATCAAACATGGTGTATTTTAAATTATGCACTATAATTCTTAGTGGGCCCGTGCTAGAATATATAAAATGCTTGTGTATAAAAGGAGTAATTATTGTCAATAATTTTCATGGCTAGTCCATGTTCAACCTTCAAGGTACCACTTAATGCATGCTATGTAAAGGGGGCACTAAATTATCACAATCACCTTTTTAAAATATTTAACCTCCTAAACTATGATGTGTATAAAAGTTTCATATATCATGAAGTATTCATTTCAAAAGTTTGAAAATGAATACCAAAAATAATTATCAACCACGTCAAACATGAATTATTTTGAAGAATTATGCACTTTAATTCTTAGTGGGCCGACTAAGAATATATAAAAGTGCTTGTGTATAAAAAGGGGAGTAATTGATGTCAATAATTTTGGTGGCCTAGTCCATGTTCAACCTTTAAAGTTACCACTTAATGCATGCTATCTAAGGGAGCACTAAATTATCTCAATTTCCTTTTTAAAAAATTGAACCTCCTAAACTATGATGTGTATAAAAAAGTTTCACATCATAAGGAAATATTCATTTTCAAAAGTTTGAAAATGAATACCAAAAGAATTATCAAGTGTCAAACATGAATTATTTTAAATTATCCACTATAATTCTTAGTGAACTGACTAAGAATATATAAAAGTGCTTGTGTATAAAATGGAGAGTAATTCCTGTCAATAATTTTGGTGGCCTAGTCCATGTTCAACCTTCAAAGGTACCACTTAATGCGTGCTATCTAAGGGAGCACTGAATTATCTCAATCACCTTTTTAAAATATTGAACCTCCTAAACTATGATGTGTATAAAAACGTTTCACATCATAAGGAAATATTCATTTTCAAAAGTTTGAAAATGAACGCCAAAAGAATTATCAACCAAGTCAAACATGAATTATTTTAAATTATCCACTATAATTCTTAGTGGTCTAACTAAGAATATATAAAAGTGCTTGTGTATAAAAAGGAGAGTAATTGTTGTCAATCATTTCCATGGCCTAGTCCATGTTCAACCTTCAAAGGTACCACTTAATGCATGCTATCTAAGGGAGCACTAAATTATCTCAATCACCTTTTTAAAATATTGAACCTCCTAAACTATGATGTGTATAAAAAAGTTTCATATCATAAGGAAATATTCATTTTCAAAAGTTTGAAAATGAATACCAAAAGAATTATCAACCACGTCAAACATGAATTATTTTAAATTATCCACTATAATTCTTAGTGAACTAACTAAGAATATATAAAAGTGCTTGTGTATAAAAAGGAGAGTAATTGTTGTCAATAATTTTTGTGGCCTAGTCCATGTTCAACCTTTAATGGTACCACTTAATGCATGCTATCTAAGGGAGCACTAAATTATCTCAATCACCTTTTAAAAAGATTGAACCTCCTAAAATATGATGTGTAAAAATGTTTCACATCATAAGAAATATTCATTTTCAAAAGTTTGAAAACGAATACCAAAAGAATTATCAACCACGTGAAACATGAATTATTTTGAATTATCCACTGTAATTCTTAGTGAACTAACTAAGAATATATAAAATTGCTTGCGTATAATTTTAAAAGAGAGTAATTGTTGTCAATAATTTTTGTGGCCTAGTCCATGTTCAACCTTCAAGGGAACCATTTTATTCATCCTATCAATGGGACCACTTAACCATCTCAATCACCTTTTTAAAAGGTTGAACCTCCCAAACTATAATGCGTATACAAGTGTTTCATACCATAAAGAAATATCATTTCCAAAAGTTTGAAAATGACAACCAAAATAATTATTCACTACGTATAAAAGATAAATGTTTCCTAATCAAATATGTAATTAAATTATATTTTAAAATAATCTATTTTCCTACTTTCATTACTTTCATTAGTTAATACTACTTTAGAGTTGACGTTTTATTAATATTTTTTTGTTCTTATGTCTTTTAACTATATGCATTATTATAAAAATAAATTGGGTTAAAAATAATTAAATCAAACACTTTATTTTTGTCTTGTTTACATTATATGGCATTAATATTTACTAATGATTATGGTTAGATGAGGCAAAAAAATATGATTGTGGAGGACTACTAAGGTGATAGTCAATCAATAACCATATAAATTATGGGGAAAATTTATAAACAATCTCTTCTATTTTTAATTGATTTGAATTCAACTTTGGGGGCATCATTAGTCCACCTAATGAGCTTCCAAATCCTTTATAGTATTATTTTTGGGTATCATATTTTTATGCTCCCTACATTTTATTATCTAATTTAATGTATCTTATTTCTTAGGGAAATCAACTCACTAAAATTGGGGAAAAATGTATTATCAAAAAATTACATATGTGCATAATTTCACTTTATATTTTGAACTCACCTTAGCCCACATTTTAATGATAGATTTTAATATTCTATAATAAATATTTTCTCACATTTGAAGAGTATAGTGTATTTCAGTAGATATATGAAATCTTATTATAATATTTCTTAATGGTAGCATGCCAAATAGATGTTTGTACAATGTGCTAGCATCCCAAAGAATCTTGAGATTCATAAGCATTATTTCTGCATGGCATGTTTATGACATGTGCCACAATGCTTTAAAGAGAAAGTAATGTCTCTTTCTCTCTCATCCAAGAAAATAAAACTCAAGGACTTTCCATTTTCAAAGGACCTTTTAAAATTTCTTAATGCAAGCTCTCTACCTCATAACCTTGGGGAAACTCTACCAAAATAAGTTACTAACTCTCTCTGTATCATTTATAGATATCTCATTTGGTGCTTTATCGTTGTGTTATTGACTTCTTTTCTTAAGAAGTTTGAGAATCTAAAGAGGAAAGGCATTGATTGTTACATCTATCATCCTCATTGAATATATCCTCCACTATTGCTAATATGGTCATTTTATTCATTTTTCTAATATTTGCTCTTCATGTGAGACAATCTCTTTTGTATAGAAATAAGAAAATATTTTATTATTACTTTTACTTGCATGCAATGGTGAATCTCTCCATAGATCA